>JAXIVD010000903.1:0-107500 GCA_036785275.1 Cancer borealis | reverse complement strand
GGTGAACTTTTGAGGTAGAAGATAAGTTCACAGGATTGTGTGTAGTTCACACAATGTACTAGTTCAGGAAGCTGTAGGCCACTTTAACGTGAGGGAATCGCACCTGGTAGTAGTGTGATTAGGCCTCTAAGCTACAGTCTGCCGGTGTTAGGAGATGGAGGAGACATCAAGACGTAGTCTAAGCTCTGTCAAATGCTTCCTGTATGACCACTTGCTGCGGAAACGAATGAAGGGTGACTGAATGCAAATGTTGTGAGAAAATGAAGATGAATGACTGAGAATTTATGTTATTGTTTGTTTTGGTGTGAAAGTCAAAGGTCGGGAAGGCTCAACTTAGCTACCGAGTGTCCGGGATCTTGTACAGTTGACGAGATCATCCATACTTCTCTCATGAGTATGTGGACTGGGGTGTGCACTACAATAATCTGAACTACAGCCAAGTAGCAGCAGTAGCCAGGCAATTGGTTTCTCAGGAACCACATATTACGTTGCCAGTGTTTTAGCCAGGAAGGGCTGCAGAAGTAGTGGAGTGATGGGGAAGGTCGAGTGAATGTTAGTCTGATGGAAAACCAAGGTGGATCATAACTTTAGTGACCATAAAACCAGTTCCTAAATTGTAAACATGTTAAGATGTAATTTTTTTTTTATTAGTGAGTAAAAACATTTCACCCGGAGGGAAAAGTCGTGTGATGCCTCCAATTTGATCTCAAATAGGCCTTACTGAATGTGCCTTTTTGTTTTGGTTATGCCTTAGATCCTGTATTCCCAAGGTGATACTGCATTATATAAATGTTTTTACTCACATATCATTCATAATTTTATACTATATATTTATATTATTGTTTATATTGAAATTGTTCCCTCCAAACTTCCAAGTCATATGCAGTCATCCCCCCCACAAGACAGTTTTCTATGGAAAGAAATTAGTACCATAATCTAATCACTATTAATAGTCATTAACTTGTCAAAATGCTCTCCATAGTCTAATATAACTAACCTACTTAGTTATCTTCTCACAAAACTTTGTTAAGAATGACGTAATATTGCATCATGTGAGGTGATCACGCCCCGGGCCTGTCGATGTGCGATCAGTCACGTCCGCCCAAAATGTTCCCCTATATAGTAATCCAGAAATCAGGTTCAATAGATATCTAAATGTTACTTATTTAACGTCAAAATTAATTTCCTATAAGCTGGTAACCATTTCATGTTTCAATAATCAATTAATAATAAGATCAAAGGAGGAATATTCTCGAGAACCCCACCTTCCCCCCTTCTCATCTCCCGCGTTTTTCCCAGCGAGAGCGTCATTATACTCACTGGACACTAAGCCTTGATCGCGTCAACAGGTGAGTGAGATCGCTCTCGAAATTTCTCAATATTTGTGAAATCCAATGCCTCTCACCATTATTATATAGTCCATAATCTTCCCCAGTAGCCTGACAATACATGTAAACCTCTGTTGAGATCCATTATAAGTGGATAATACTAATTTCCTTCTCTTAAAGAAGGACAACGTGGTTTCAAACCCACATGGCCCCCTGTTCCCCCCTCAAAATAATATTTCATGGTGTACAATATATGTTTTTCATGGTAATTTCTATGTTATTGTGACTATGTATTAACTTCTAAGTTAAGGAAGTGAATTATACTGACTGGACACTAAGCCTTGATCGCGTCAACGGGGAAAGAATGCCTCCACGACACCATACACCAATTTCTTATTTGCTCTCCCTTGTCTTGTAGTTAAATGTACGGCTAGAAAGCCAATGCCAAATCCCCGAGTTAAGCCTTAGGGAACTATGTGTCACGTAGGACGGTCTGATAGACCCCGCCCATTTATTCAGGAGTAGGAATCGCGTATTCCTTACTTAGTGAGGAAGAATTATACTAGGTCTGCATAACCAGAAACAATGAGATCACCTTAATTTCGGAAATCCCCTGAGAAAAGGTTCTTTAACTATTCTCAGGCCCTAGTTACAAAATTATAACATTTTCTTTAGGGTGATATTTTTCAGGGAAGGGAGTCAAGGGTACCTCTCGTAATGTGTGAAGAGTTTGGTATCTCGGGGTGAGATAAGTATTGCCAACTCTGTGTATTTTTTTTTTTTTGAGGAAGTTTATCTCTGCCATGAACAATTAAGCTGTCTGATACTTTAACTAAGCTATGTTCTAAGATTCAATGGTCAGCCTGTGATATCCAGAGTATACAGTAAATAAATAACTCAAGTAAAATCTGAGGAAGTGATTTCGTGTTATAATAACCTCCGTTGGTGTGGTAAGGTAAGTGTGGGGAAGTGCTCAACACTCTTGAAAGGATATGAAACAAATCCACATACCCAGGTGCCTTATTGAAACTCAGTCCACTCTACTAGCTAAATAAATAGTTAAATTAGTCCCCTTTTCTTTGTTGGTTGCCTATATTTTCCCTGATAGTAATCATTTTCTCTTTCGAGTATTTTATCTTCCCTTTTAGGAAGAAACTAAATTCCCTAATTCTCATTAAACGTTTGGGGATGGTGGCAGCTTTCTTTTTAATATTCAGGGAAATAACCAACATCAGGGATCATCATTAAATATAATTAAGATAAATAACTGGTTAATTGCCATAAGAGTCCCCCACTAGAAGTTAATTTAATGACAAGGCACCACACTGGTGGTCCTTCAGCAGTGAAGTGAAAGTAAAACAAATTAAGTAAAGAATTAATCAATCAATACAATTATAAAATAAATAACGTGCCCCTGCCCCAGCCCCCTCCCTCCAGGCACCACAGCTCCTTAGCAACCCCGTTCTCTAATAATCTTTCTATCTCTCTCTTTTAGCTAACCTTTATAAAATAGAAAATTTAAAGGTATTTTTCCTCACTTAAAAATCTTATACGATTGGCTCGTACCCTTTTAACCTAAGTCCCAATTATAAAAGCTACCCTTTACACCCCTTTAAAATTTCTTTTAAAACAGAGGTAAACTCTCCCTGTCACCCCACCTATATAAGAATTTAGCCTTCCCCTCAAACTATTAATAAACCTCCTAAAGCCCCCTCTAACCTCTTATTTCAAAGAGATGTTCTACCCTCCTTAGAGAGGCCTTTAATTTACCTCGATAACAATCTGCCCTAAAATTTAAGCCCCTTTAACTTAAACGCTTTACCAACCTAATTACTAATTTCCTTTAATCTAAAGAATTACCCATAAAATCTTCCTTATCTTAGCTCTCCACCTTAAATTTCTTACAAAACCTATTGAAATTTAAACTTAACTATTCTTCTAACAGCCCCCTAATAACACTCTCTTAAACTCAACCCCTACTTTACTTTTTGATTAGTTACCCATAACTTCCATAGCCACCCTCTTTACATTTTAACCGGCTGGCTCTCTACCTCCTTAAACTTCATAGGATTTAATTTATTAAACCAAAGGCTAACTCAAGTTTTATTTTAAGAATTTGTTATATAACGATGGCCACTACTAAGTATCTATAACCCCCCTAATCTTAGTAAAAATTATAACTTAGCTTTAAGTAAATAGCTCTCTTCTCTTTATCTAAAAGCTCCTTAGCAACCCTGTTCTCTAGCAATCTCTCTCCCTCTTTTAACTAATCTTTACAAGATAGAAAATTTAAAGATATTTGTTCCCCACTTAAAAATCTTATACAAATAGCTCGTATCCTAAATATAACTGCCCTCTTCTAAGAAATAATTCCCAGCTCTCCTCTCTCTCTCTCTTCTTGCTGGGAGCTTCAGAGAGGTTGCGGAAATTATTTCTACTACCCCTAACCTATAAAATAAGAGTCCTAGCTATTTAAAGATAAACCCTATTTTTTTTTTATTATTTTATTTAAAGTTATCACCTTTCAAATGCCTATATAAATTTATTAGCCCCTCCCTTTTTCCCTCTTTATAGAGGAATAAAATAATCACGGTCCTGAAAGTAGACTTATAAAGTAAAGTTATTCACTACCTGAATACAAAATATTTCCCTAAAAATTTTAAAACAAATTTAGGAACTTCTATCAACTTCTCCCCTAAAAATTACCCCTTAATTTACTTTAAAATTAGCTAAATTTAAGATAGCCTTAAAGAGGGGCAAAAAGTAGAAAAATAACCTGCAACCTTCTCCCTCACTAAAATTATAAAAAATAAAATTTACCCTGACTTTTATAAACTACTTTTCTACCCTTTTAACCTGAGGCCTAATTCTAAATCCTACCCTTTACCCCCTTGAAATTTCTTTAAAAATAGAGGTAACTCTCCTTATTACCCCTCGCCTATACAAGAATTTATCCCTCCCCTTAAACTATTGATAAAACCCCTAAAGCTTCCTCTAACCTTTTATTTCAAAGATACAGGCCTCACCTCCTCCTTAGAGAGGCCTTTAATTTACCTCGATAATAATCTGCCCTAAAATTTAAGCCCCTTTAACTTAAACGCTCTACCAACCTAATTACTAATTTCCTTTAATCTAAAGAATTACCCACAAAAATCTTCCTTATCCTTAAACTTAGCTCTCCACCTTAATTTTTTTTACAAAATCTATTAAAATTTAAACTTAACTATTCTTCTAACAGCCGCCCCCTAATAACACCCTCTTAAACTCAACCTCTACTTTACTTTTTGATTAGTTACCCATAACTTCCATAGCTACCCTCTTTAAATTTAAACCGGCTGGCTCCCTACCCCCTTAAACTTCATAGGATTTAATTTATTAAACCAAAGGCTAACTCAAGTTTTATTTTAAGAATCGTTATTTAACGATGGCCACTACTAAATATCTATAACCCCCTAACCTTAATAAAAATTATAGCTTAACTTTAAGTAAACAGCTCTCTTCTCTTTATCTAAAAACTCCTTAGGAATCCCGTTCTCTAGCAACCACTCTACCCCTCTCTTTTAACTAACCTTTACAAACTAGAAAATTTAAAGCTATTTGTTCCCCGCTTAAAAATCTTATACACATATAACTACCCTTTCCTTAAGAAATAATTCCCGCGGCCTCTCTTTCTCTCTTCCTGCTGGGAGCTTCAGAGAGGCCGCGGGCATTATTTCTGCTACCCTTAACCTATAAAATAAGAGCCCTAGTTATTTAAAAGATAGCTCTCTTTTTAAATTATTTTATTTAAAATTACCACTTTTCAAATGCCTATATAAATTTATTAACCACTCCCCTTTTTCCCTCTTATAAAGAAATAAAATAATCATGGTCCTCAAAATAGACTCATAAAGTAACATTATTCACTACCAGGATACAAAATATCCTAAAAATTTTTTTTAACAAATTTAGAGACTTCTGCCAACTTCTCCCCTAAAAATTATCCCTTAATTTACTTTAAAATTAGCTAAACTTAGAATAGCCTTAGGGGGGAATTAAAAAAATAGAAACAACTTGTTAGCCTCCTCCCTCACTACTAAAACTATAAAATATTTATCCTGACTTTAAAACTACTTTTCTACCCTTTAGCCTGAAGTCCAATTCTAAAGCTACCTTTATCCCTTAAAATTTATTTTAAATGAAGGCAAACTCTCCTTGTTACCCCGCCTATATAAGAATTCAACCCCCTTAAACTATTGATAAACCCTCTAAAGCCTCCTCTAACCTCTTATTTCAAAGAGATAGCCTCTCCTCCTTAGAAAAACTTTTAATTTATCCGATAACAGCCTACCCTAAAATTTAAGCCCCTTTAACTTTAACACTTTACCCACCTAATTACAAATTTCCTTTAATCTAAAGAGTTGTCCCTAAAAATCTTCCTTATCCTCTAACTTAGCTTCCCACCCTAAGTTTCTTACAAAAAATATTAAAATTTAATCTTAACTATTCTTCTAACAGCCTCTTTTTCTCCCTAATAACACCCCTAAACTCAACCCCTCTTTACTTTTTTATTAATTACCCCTAACTCCTATGACTACCCTTTTTAAATTTAACCGGCTGACTCCCTACCCCCTCAAACTTTATAAAATTAAATTTATTAAACTAAAAGTTAATTCAAGTTTTATTTTAAGAGTTTATTATATAACAATGGCCCACTACTAACTGTCTATAACCCCCTAACCCTAATAAAAACTATAACTTAGTTTTAAGTAAATAGCTCTCTTCTCTTTATCTAAAAACTCCTTAGCAATCCTAATCCTGTTCTCTAGCAATCTCTCAACCCCCTCTTTTAACTAACCTTTACAAAATAGAAAATTTAAAGATATTTGTCCCTTACTTAAAATCTCATACGATTAGCTAATCTTCTAAATATAACTACCCTCCTCCTAAGAAGTAATCCCGCGGCCTCCTCTTCTCTCTTTTTCCTAGAGCTTCAGAGAGGCCGCGGGATTACTTCTACTATCCTTCCTATAAAATAAGAGCCCTAGCTATTCAAAGATAGCCCTCTTTTTTAAAATTATTTTATTTAAAATTACCACCCTTCAAAATATCTATATAAATTTATTAGCTCCTCCCTTCCCCTTCTCCCCCCTCTTATAAGGGAATAAAATGATTACGGCCCTCAAAATAGACTTTCAGAGTGAAATTATTCACTACTTAGCCATAAAATACTCCCTAAACATTTTTTAACAAGTTTAGGGACTTCTGTCAACATCTCTCCTAAAAGTTACCCCTTAATTTACTTTAAGATTAGCTAAATTTAGAATTGGCCTTAAGGGCAGTTCAAAAAATAGAAACAACCTGTAACCTTCTCCCTCACTAAAATTGTAAAAAATAAAATTTACCTTAACTCTTAAATTACTTTCCTACCCTTTTAGCCTAAACTCCAATTCTAAAAACTACCCTTTTACCCCCTTAACATTTTTTTTAAAAGTGGAAGTAATTCTCCTTCATACCCCTCGCCTATATAAAAATTTAGCCTCCCCTTAAACTATTAATAAACCTTCTAAACCCCTGACCTCTTATTTCCAAAAGATGCCTCCCCTCCTTAGAGAGACCTTTAATTTACCTCAATAACAACCTGCCCTAAAACTTAAGCCCCCTTTAACTTTAACGCTTAACCGACCTAGTTACTAATTTCGTTTAGTCTAAAGAGTTACCTATAAAAATCTTCCTTATCCTACGACTTACCTCCCCACCCTAAATTTCTTACAAAAACTATTGAAATTTACTTAACTATTCTTCTAACAGCCTCTTTTCCTCCCTAATAACGCCCTCTTAACCTCAACCCCTAATTTACTTTTTGATTAGTTACCCCCTAAACTTCTATAGCTACCTTTTCAAAAATTTAACCGGCTAGCTCCCGCCCTCTTAAACTTTATAAGATTAAGTTTATTAAACCAAGGGTTAACTCAAGTTTTATTTTAAGAATTTGTTATATAACGATGGTCCACTACTAAATGTCTACAACCCTCTAATCTTAATAAAAATTATAACTTAGCTTGAAGTAAATAGCTCTCTTCTCTTTATCTAAAATCTCCTTAGCAACCCTGTTCTCTAACAATCACTCTCCCTCCCTCTTTTAACTAACCTTTACAAAATAGAAAATTTAAAGATATTTGTTCCCCACTTAAAAATCTTATACGATTGGCTCGTATCCTAAATATATCTGCCCTCTTCTAAGAAATAAATCCCAGCTCTCCTCTCTTTCTCTCTTCCTGCTGAGAGCTTCAGAGAGGCCGCGGGAATTATTTCTATTACCCCTAATCTATAAAATAAGAGTCCTAGCTATCTAAAGACAAACCCTCTTTTTTTAAATTATTTTATTTAAAGTCATCCTCTTTCAAATGCCTATATAAATTTATTAGCCCCTTCCTTTTTTCCCTCTTTATAGGGGAATAAAATAATCACGGTCCTCAAAGTAGACTTATAAGGTAAAGTTATTCACTACCTGGATACAAAATATTTCCCTAAAATTTTTTAAACAAGTTTAGGAACTTATATCAACTTCTCTCCTAAAAATTACCCCTTAATTTACTTTAAAATTAATTAAATTTAAGATAGCCTTAAAGAGGGGCAAAAAAGTAGAGATAGCCTGCAACCTTCTCCCTCACTAAAATTAAAAAAAAAAAAAAAAATTTACCCTGACTTTTATAAACTACTTTTCTACCCTTTTAACCTGAGGCCTAATTCTAAACCCTGCCCTTTACCCCATTAAAATTTCTTAAAGAATAAGGGTAACTCTCCTTATTACCTCTCGCCTGCACAAGAATTTAGCCTTCCCCTTAAACTATTAATAAACCCCCTAAAGCCTCCTCTAACCTTTTATTTCAAAGATATAGGCTCCACCTCCTCCTTGGAGAGACCTTTAATTTACCTCGATAACAATCTGACCTAAGATTCAAGCCCCTTAAACTTAAAGACTTTACCAACCTAATTACTAATTTCCTTTAATCTAAAGAATTACCCGTAAAATCTTTTTTACCCTCTAACTTAACCTCCCGCCCTAAATTACTTACAAAACTATTGAAATTTAAACTTAACTATTCTTCTAACAACCTCATTTCCCCTCTAATAACGCTGTCTTAAACTCAACCCCTACTCTACTTTTGATTAGTTTCCCCAACTTCCATAACTACCCTCTTTAAATTTTAACCGGCTGGCTCCCTACGCCCTTAAACTTTATAAGATTTAGTTTATTAACCCAAAAATTAACTGAAATTTTATTTTAAGGATTTATTATATAACGATGGTCCACTATTAAATGTCTATAACCCTCAAAGCTAAGTTATAATTTTTATTAAGGTTAAAGTAAATAGCTCTCTTCTCTTTATCTAAAAGCTCCTTAGCGACCCTGTTCTCAAACAAATCTCTCTGCCCCTCTTTTAACTAACCTTTACAAAATAGAAAATTTAAAGATATTTGTCCCCACTTAACCCCTTGGGAATTTTCAAAAATTAAAAGATAGTTTTTCCTATATCCGTGATGTAAAATGGGCGGAGTTATCGACTAGGAGGCAGGGAGAAAAATATTTATATATTGCTATCTTTATAGACATTTTATCTATAACAGTATCAAATAAAATAAAGTAAAATACGCTAAATTGATCATACTATGGGCCTAAGAATGAAAACCCATCATTCAATACTCATTCAAGACTCATTCATTCAACTAAACATATGGTGAATTAACTATTTTCGTCTATTGGCTCAGAAGATGAGGAACTTTTATAGCTTTCAAATGATAGAGGTTTTTTCCTATCAAATAAATTTGCATCGAAGATATATGAAGATTATGTATTGCAATAAATCATGCGTCTTAGGTTTTTCCACAAATACCTTAGTTATAGCTCATGTTTTGTACTAATCCATTTGACACCAGAAAAAACGTTTCTGAATGGGAAACTAATAAAAAATCCGTAATTCCTTTGGAATTACGTAAATCTTACATACTACAATCACCAGTTATTCTTACAATCTGGGCCTTATTATTATTACTATAACTGGTTAGAAAAAAATACATGAAAAACACAATACATTTATTTTCATGAAAAAAATACAATCTCAATACCAACACTCACTTTCTCTTTCTCTCTCTCTCTCTCTCCCCCCCCTACCCCACACTCTATCTATGTATCTATCTCTTTTCTCTCTATCTCTTTCCCTCCTCGTTCGCTAACTCAGCCACCTTCACATATACCCGCGCGCACACACACACACACCCAATACCCAATACCCCACTGATATAGATATATTATATATAATTATATAAATATATATATATATATATATATATATATATATATATATATATATATATATATAAATATAAATATATGTATATGTACATTATATATATATATATATATATATATATATATATATATATATATATATATATATATATATATATATATATATATATATTGTTGCGGGCCCCGCCGGTCACCATAACATCGTCTAGGGAAGACGAGAGTCAGGCCCAACTGAGGATTGAAGATTCTCTGAGGCGAAAGAGGAGGAAGAGGAAAAGGATGGTAAGGTAGAAAGCTACGCTGTGGCTATGACATTCGTTGTGGGCTCTGCCAGTGACCTTGGTGTCGTCTGGAGAGGGTGAGGGTCCGGCCCAATAGCAGTAGATTGAAGCCGCTCTGAGGAAAGGCAGGCAAGGCATCATGACAGGTGTGTGCTTTCCACATATGCAGGAGTGTGTGGCGAGAGGCGAAGGTCAGAGTGTGCATTGTGTCAGCTGAGTACGGCTAGGCATGGAAGTGAGTTACATCCCTTGTGTTAGTTTAGAGGCGAGGTATGCGACGAGCATGAGAAGGGAAGTGGTAGCCTCACGAGGCTACGTGACGAGACGGGTTTACGCCTTTTGTGTAAAGACCACGTGGCCGCTTAGACCGCAGCTTGGCGAGATGTCTTCTCAAGGTTACGAGGCTATAGGGGGGGTGAGTTGTCTGCAAGCAATTAAGAGTTGTAGCTCAGCAATACTTTAACTCCTGTTTTCTTATTCTCCTAATTTTCCTAACTTTCACTCTGTCTTCTTTAGGTTGCAACGTGTCTCGTCCTGTGCTTTGTTCTTTTTTGCTTCTTCTCATATGCTTATTATCTCTCTAGGTCACTTCTGAACGCAGCAATGCTTTAGTGAAGAAAAGGTTTTTCTTACTAGGCTAGAGGCGGAGCGCGGGGCCGGCCCAAGGGGCGGCCGCAATTAGGGAGCCACATCTGGCAACATTCCCTGAGGAGGCAAAAGAGAGTGTTTGTGCGCATTTGAGTTCAGTTACCGACCAGCTGCCTGTAGGAAGACATCACGCATGCTCGCTCTCCCCAATTTGACATTATTTCGTCTGTAACCTCCTCATATTTAAGGGAGTGGGTTTTAAGACTGGCCTGTTTAGTTCAGGGGTAAATTGTGTAGCTAGACAGTAAGGCCCTGTCTATACGAGGACCAGGATACCGTGCCGAGAGTGAGAAAGACGAGTGTTGGCAGTGTAATTAGCATCTTGTTTGAGGTAACTCCACCTAGGGCTCAGTATCCAGAAAGTTCTCGTAAGGAGGTTCTGGATATTGTCAGGCTGTTGGGTTTTAAGAAGTAGTTTCTGCGTTGTCTGCTCTGTCGTCGTTGTCTTCGTTGTTTTCGTTGTCCTCATTGTGAGAGAGAGAGAGAGAGAGAGCCAATTATCTGGGGACTCTTGTTGGATAACACAGACGAGGAGTAATCCCGTCTTAGTGTTGATTTATTACGACTCATATAACGCACTGTAAGGAGTCCCCTCGCCGGAGGCTACTTTGCAGGATGTTAATTGAGACGAGAGGGGTTATTGTCCAACCAAGAGTGGGTGGAAAGACACCTTGTGGGCGGTATTCTGGTTGGAGCGATAGCTCCTTGTCTAGGCACTGTAATCTAGTGCTCACTGTAAGTTTTTAGAATGTAAGGAGGAGAAGGTGGTTACTATTGGGAGATTCCTTGTCCTTTGGAGGGTAAAAAGGACTGGCGACCTCTTAACGTTAACGGGGTGGCTGTAGGCGCTGTAATTGGGGGCTAAGGAGTGCACAGGTTAATTAACCGGGCACATCCGCTTATAAGCCTATTGTCCAGCCGCCGGCGTGTGGCCTTCGGAGTGACTAGTCCTACGGGATAGTCGATTTTCCTTGTCTTTTGGTGGGTTAAAAGGACGTATAAACATCAGCCCTACAGTTCGTACACGCCCGTAATGTGGTTGTGACTGGGTTGTTCATAAACTGACACCCGGCACTAGGGCATAATAACCGTGTCCTTACGGTGTTACCGTAACAAAATTGGTGACCTCGCCAGGATTCTAAAGGATTACAGTGAGTACGGAAACAGTGTTAGTGTGTTGTTAGTGTGAGCCCACACACACTGTAACGATGGAAGACCAACGTAATGTACTTACTTCCCTTGAGGATGGCTCGGCCCAAGCCAGCCCTGTACGTGGCGTTAGTGAACAGCCATGCCTAGGTGACGATAGGCCTGTTATTGAGCATAGTACTACAGGACGATTGTATTTTGCTCAGGAAGTGCCTGAACAGCCCCTGCAGCATACAACGGGCTGTGTTAGTTCTTGTGAGAACGTGATGGGCTCAAGGAGAGTGAGCCCAGCTGTCAGTTTTGCTGACAGTCTCCAGTCAGCCGGAATGGCGGAGGAATTGAGATTCCAATTAGAAATGAAGAGGATGGAGATAGAAGCCGCGAACGAAGCGAGAAAGATGGAAGCTGAAGTGAGGAAGTTGGAATTAGAAGTTGAAGCAAGAAGATTAGAGGTTGAAGAGAGAAATGAAGCAAGAAGATTAGATCAAGAAGTCAGAAGGTTGGAGATGGAGAAGCACAGAGTATTTGAATGGGAAAGATCCAGACTTGGGGCCAACTCAACTCATAAGGGGGGAGAAGGAGAAAACTCAGTTGAGCGCCAGATGGTAAGGAGTTTACAGCTCACCCTGATTTTGATGAACAGAAGGTAGCAGAATGGTTTAGAAGGTTTGAGAAGAAGGCGGCTGAGTTTGGATGGCCGGGAGAGAGATGGGTTGGCCTAGTGGCCAATAAGCTAAAAGGCAGGGCATTGGAGGCCTACGACAATATGTCTGTGGAGGATTTAGAAAGTTATGTTGACTTTAAGGCTGATATCTTGAGGGCTTACGAGCTGCGGCCCGAAGCCTATCGCCTAAGGTTCCGAGGTGGGAAGAAGAGACCCGGAGATTCTTACCTCGAGTGTGCCCGCCATTTAGAGTAGGCATTTAAGAGATGGATTATTAGTGAGGGAGTGGATACTCTCCGCGACCTGGGGGAGTTAATGGTCATGGAGCAGTTCATTAATGCTGCTGATAAGGAACTGGTGCCTCTCCTGCGGGAGAAGCGTTTTAAGACGCTGAAGGCGGCTGCCACCTGGACTGACGACCATGTGTTAGCCCATCGCTCGGAGCCTCGTGTTGGAGGTGGATTCAAGGAGGGAGGACCACGAGGGCCAGGGGGCGGTGGTAGCACTAGTTCTGGTGCCCCATGTTCCCCTCACCGCAGCCACGGCTTTGGCAATAAAAGCGGGTTTGGTAAGTCTCAATCCCCCGCTGCCCCTTCAGGGCTAAAGGGAGGGGCAGGAGGGAAGATGATCTTTAGTACTCCAAAGTACGATAACCAACCTACGTGCTATAACTGCCATGCCAAGGAGCATTTTCGATCTCAATGTCCCAAACTTGTGACAGCGGGCCCCTCCAAGTAACCCCAGAAACCAGTTGCCTTGCTGGTGTGGCCTGACCAGGGCCGTGTGGAGAGGCTGCTCGCTCATAATGGTCCTGAGGGAAAGTAGGCTCTTAAAGGGCCTGTGTGTTGGATTGTGAGGAGGGGGTTCAGTAGTTTTCACTTGCTTCCCCCCCCCTGTTGTCGCTTCTGTGACTCCAGCTGACCCGGAGCTGGACTGGTGTCGCCCATTTCTGTGTGGGGGCACTGTTGAGATTGACGGGAATAAGTATCCTGTCACTGTCTTGAGAGACACTGGCACACAACAGTCTGTGTGCCGCAATGTCACCGGGGGTAAGGTGACTTCTTCGAAGGCAGTGTTGTGTAGGGGCCTCAATGCTGTCGAGAAGTTTGTGACGGCTGATGTGAAGCTGTCGTGCCCACTGGTAACCACTACGGCTCAAGTGGCAGTGGCGGAACAACTGCCTGTGGCAGGTGTTGATTTCCTGCTAGGGAACGACCTAGCTGGAGGGAGAGTTTGGGTGCCCACCCCTACGGGAGTTGAGGCCTCTGAGATGTCGGCGAGGTGAGGGTCTGGGTCTAGTGACTGTCTGACGGGTGAGGCCCATCTGGAGGGCCCACCCATTTTGGCATAATTGTGTGATTACTATAACCTAGAAGGGAAGGTCCCATAATAGTGGTCCAAATGACCACTATTATATAGTTTTAGTCAATAGTGTTTGTGTAAAAAATACATTGAAAATTGGAAAAAAAACCCATTTTTTCCAATTTTTAACGTTCTTTTACACAAATACCATGAGTGTAGAAACCCCCCACTTATACTGGAGGTAGATCAAAGAAAGGTCTTTGAGATAGTATTAACAGAATTTCTTATTCAGCCTTGCTTGTTGAGTAATTTAAATTTGAATAATGACCTAAAGTATTTTATTTACTTAGAGTCGTCATTCAAATCTAAATATCTCGAAAAGCAAAGCCAAATAAGAAATTATTTTCATACCAAAAAGAAGGGTTTGTAATGATCTACCTTCAGTATTTGTGGGGGTATCTACAGTCAATAGTGTTTGTGTAAAAAGAAATGAAAATTTGTAAATAAAAATAAAATTTTTCCCTTTTTTAATGTTCTACATTGAGCATCTTTTTCTTGTAACTTTTCGCACACCTTTCCCTAGTTTAGAACAGGCTGTTTGAAGTCTCTTTACATACTACACTGCTTCATCACCTTCCTAATGTATTTTTTAAACAGCACAGTATGTGTTATTTTGACGGTGTTTTCCTCTGCATCTACATGTCCTTAGCCCATTGAACCAATCACCAGTCAGACTGCGAGAGAATCGAGCGTTGTCGCTCAGTCACCTAGGTACTGGAGCCTGATGTTTTTTTTCTTTTTCTTTTTTTTTTCTTTCTACCTTATCGGATATCAGTAAGCCTGCTGCTCTGTAGAGTAGAGTATGTATGTTACGTATGTTACGTACGTTACCTAGCATAAAGCTGAAGGTCCCACACGCACACGCATACAAAAGTGCAAGCGGTTCGCAGTGAGGATGCTGCTGCACTGTAGAGTAGAGTAGAGTGTGGGAAGATATAAATAAAGGCTTGCAAGTAGGATTTCGCTATCGGGTAGCGTGGCGAAACCGCCAACCTTGTAAAGGAGAAGTCTTAGCGGATCGCAGAGAGGATGCTACTCCAACAACCTCTCGTCCATCCCATTAATATGCCGTCATGATGTAGGGTAATTAATCTCACTCTTAAGGTAAAGTATAACAAATTTGGCTAGGAAACCCTCTTTGTATGATTGGCAGTAGGCTTTATCAGATATCAGACACTTGTCTCTTGTAGCCTCTATGTTTATAATTTGTTGTTTATGCACGCTTTTACATGGTCACTTTTAGTCAGTCCCACACAACGTGTGCGTGTGGGACGATCAAGCCCCCTCTCCACGACAAGGTAGTGACCAATCGAGGGGGAAACCTTTCAAAGGCCACACATGTATTTCAATTTATCTGAGAAGCTTCCAACGGATCTGGCGGTGCTCTCGTCCATCGTTAGGCTTTTGTTTAGAGGAGAAGCCTTCGCCAGTAGCCATATAAACTCCTTGATAGTCAAATCTAGTGTTAGACTAATCTCAAAACTACACTACACATTAGAGCTATTAAGAGTCCTGTAGCAGTTTCTTCATATACTTGTACCTGCTTCGCATTTGTTCTTTAGTTGTTGAGGCATACCTAGCGTCTTTTGCCTTCAATTTATCGCATACTTTTGACCAGTTAAAAACGTACAGCTTTGGGTTCTTCGACATGTTACATTCTTTCATCACCTCTCTAATATCTTTATAAAACTGACCAGGAGGTACTTGTTCGACGGTGTCGTCCTCTGGGTCTACCTGTCTTGAGCCCACCGAACCAGTCACTATCGATAGGTCTCCAGAGACTGATACATCACTCCCAATAGACCTGAAAGAGTAAAAAAAAATTTAGTGGTGTTGTCTCAAAGCATATGTAAAGCTTTATCAACAAAAGCATTGGGATACCTACATGATACTAGTAGTGGTTGAACATGTGGGAGACATTGGTGCCTCATTCTGGCTAGTTTCCTCCAGTCTTGGAAGTGGGCTGAAACCAATTTTTCGTTATATGCACTGTTTATAAAATAGACCTGAAAGAGTAAAAAGAGTTTAGTAGAGTTGTCTCGAAGCATATGTAAGGCTTTACCACCAAAACTATTAGGATATCTACATGATACTAGTAGTGCTTGAACATGTAGGAGACCTTGGTGCCTCCATCCTGCTCATTTCCTCCAGTTTTGGAAGTGGACTGAAACTAAATTTTTCGTTATATGTACTGTTTATAAAATACTTTACATGGTAATATCTCAAGTTGATCACACTTTTGAAGCAGGAAGACGTGCTTGTTTCAGATTCAAGAGGCTGCTGTTGCTGTTAATCGTCTTCCTCCTTCTCTTGGGGGTTTCCGATATCGCTTTCTCCTTGAGAATCAGAGGCAAGTGCCGTTTTCTGATCGGGGTGTGTCTTTGACTGGTTGAGTTCTCTTTCATTTCCAGGGCATTCCATACACAGGGGATCTTGGTCTTCTTGAGCTTGTGGATTATCAGTATCACTCTCTTTTTCTGAGTTGTCTTGAATATCCCTCAGGCTCTCTAGGGTATGAAGAACCTCCATTGCCGGCTTTACAGCATCCACATAGGCGTAATATCTACGAGCAGTCTCTACTGAGTGTGAAGACTGCTCGTCTATCTTAGCTCGCCAGGCAGTGTCACTGTTCGTGTCCCAGAGAGCTGTTATCTGGTTTCGTCTGAGGATTCTTGACGTAATCTTTTCGTTAAAACCGGAAGCATTGGCAACTTTTCTTATGCATTTAGCTACATTTGAGAAGCTCAGCTTTGAACAACATGAACCGGTTGAAGGAGCGGTGCTGTTTGTAAAGACAAAGCAATCTCTCTCCGTGCATGGACTTAATATCGGTCTGTAATTTTTGACAAAACTTGTGAGAGCCTTTTTTTCTCTAGCTGTCAACAATACAAGAGCAGGACCCTTTTCTGCGGTCTTATGTTGAGCTATTCTGATTACAAATTTTTCATTATTTTCACTTTTGGTTAGTTTTCGTTGATGGAGTTCATAGTTTGAACTCAGTGAATTCCATCACTCTTCTAATGGAGCCCACTATTAATACGGTTATTAGAACATTTCTCAGTTCGATAAATTGTGAGACCGAGACAGGCAATTTTGAAGAATCAGTAGGGCACTGAACTGCCCAGTCAAGTACTTCTTTGTTATAATTTGATTGTATGAATGTCCTAATGCTTTTAAGGGAAATATTTTCGTGTGATTTTCTTTCCCTGCGTTCATACGTCTCTCTGTGTTCTGCTTTTCTCCATTTGACAATATTTGCTTTTAATATTTTAATTGTGGTTTCATACTGTTCAATTCCGACATAGTACTTCATGGTATGTTTATGCAGGAATTCTAGCGCGTTTTATAGTGCAATCACTATTTTTCTCATATATGAAGCAGAGTACACATTTCCTTTACGGGTGAAATATCCTTCTGGGGATACTGATTTCTCTACCCAGTCATACATTTTTTGTCCAGTCAGAGGTCCTTCGTCCTCTTGGCTCTCAGTTATAAAATTGGAGACAATTTTTACGTTCTTCAAAGCAGTTACATTCTGTAGGACTGTATACTTTTCTAGGTATAACTCAAAATCAATAAGAAAGTTCTTCTTCCAGTCACCAAATCTAACAGTGATAGGTCCTGCTCCACTCTCAATTGAGACCTCCTCATTCTCTTTTTCAGGAACAACTCTATTTGAGGTATTTAGAATGTCTCTAAATTTCTTGCTTCTCCGCTTTAGAAGATGCGTATTCGCAAGGTGAACGTCCAACCGTTTGATCTCCTTGTCACACATTGAACATATCCTGTGATAAGTATTCTTTATTTTCAGGTTTGATTCTTCGCTAGGCTTACCATTTGTTTCTACGATCATTGCTACCTTCTTCATCTCATCGTACACCTTTTAAGGTGTTTTCCATGTCTGCTTTGGTTATGTGCTTATGGCAATGTGCGAAGTGCCGCCTTATGTTTACAGCACGTCCGGTACAGTTCTTTATTGGACACTTGTGCTGTTGGTGCTTCGTAGTAAGTGTTTGACGTCGTTTGCGGCAAACAAACAAAAAAGATTGTTCTCAATTCCCATGAGTGATTTAACATTTATACGTACCAGTGCTTGGAGAGTCAGCATCTGGAAATTTCATCTCCAGCTTACTCTTAATTTTTCTAAAATTTCATCCTCCCCGGAGGAGATGTCCTTTCTTTTTTACTCTTTTATTATGCAAAAATCACTGTCACGATCACTGTTGTTATTATAACTTTCATTATCACTTTCAGAATGGAAAAGTTCATCATCTTCAATTCCTGCCTTGCTAGTTGAAGGCACACTAACACTACCGGGCTCGCCAGGCACCGGTTCCTGAGACATCCTCTGTGTCATTGTCTTTTCACTTTCAACCTGTTTCATTAAACCTGGAAAGAGAACAAACGTGAGATACTGTACAACGTTAACAAAATGCACGCTGCACAAATAGCGCGCCTACTAGGTCACTTTTAGTCAGTCCCACACAATGTGTGCGTGTGGGACGATCAAGCCCCCTCACCACGACAAGGTAGTGACCAATCAAGGGGGGTAGCTCTTCATAAACATAGGTCCTCGTTGAAGGAATTACAACGTATTCACTCCAATAGCGAAGGCTTTTATTAGCCTCTCATTGTTATTTTTCGTCACATTCCCCCTCTGTGAAGGCACTGTGTAATTTGAATCTCTGCTTGGTAGAGAGAACCAAATGGTTAGAACTGATGTCTGACGCACGGATGTAGCATTCAACGCGAGGGAGGCCTTAGAACGTTGAGCCAGAAACCATACCTTCTTACTATATTTTCAAGCTCCAACTGGTGTTAGTCTTCTGGCGGGGTACGGGCTACCTTAACCATGAGCAAGTTTAGTGCAGCATAAAATGGAGCATAGAAAGGTTACACCACGTTTCACTTTGCCAGATTTAAGACACTTTAGGTTCTTCTCGGCCTTTTATTTTGTCCAGAACCATCTCCGCTCAGACGGTACGTCCACGCATTGGTAGCGCGGGAGACCCAGTTCCCAAACTGTCAACTTCATCCGGCGCTCATCTAATGCCAGCCAAGCATCTTCCGTGTTCCTAGCCCGGGAAAAAATAATATTTTGTCAATGCTACAAACGGATTTTCTTATTGAGCCTTAGTTTGGAAAGAAGTTTATTTCGTACTTGTAGAAGAAAAGTAATGTGTTTTCCTAACTGCAAATAGAGTAGGCTGCGAGCTTGCAAATGCTACAAACAGATTTTCTTAGTGAGCCTTAGTTTGGAAGATTTTTTTTGCGTACATGTAGATAACAAGTAATGTGTTTTACTAGCGGGTGGGATGTCTCTGGTGGCGCAAAATAAATGTGGTGAAATATAATTAGTAATTTTTCAAATCTAAATATCTCGAGAAGTAAAGCTGAATAAGAATTGTTTTTAATACCAGTAGAAAGGCATTAAAAGTATCTACTCTTAGTATAAATGGGGGGTTTCTACAGTCAATAGTATTTGTGTTAAAAGACATTGTAAATTGGAAAAATATATTTTCCAATATTTAATGTTCTTTTCCACAAACATTCTTGACTGTAGAAACCCCTCCTTACACTAAAGGTACATCAAAGAAAAGCCTGTGTGTTGGTATTAAAATAATTTCTTAATCAGCCTTGCTTGTTGAGTAATTTATATTTGAATAATGACCTAAAGTATTTTATTTACCTAGAGTCATCATTCAAATCTAAATATCTCGAAAAAGCAATTTCAAATAAGAAATTTTCTTCACACCGAAAGAAAGGGTTTATAATGATCTTCTTTCAGTAAAAGTGGGGGGTTTCTACAGTCAATAGTATTTGAGTAAAAAGACTGAAAATTGGAAAAATAACAAATTTTTTCCAATTTTTAATGTTCTTTTACACAAACACTATTGACTGTAGAAACCCCCCACTTATACTGAGGGTAGATCAAAGTAAGGCCTTTTTGTTGGTATTAAAAAAATTTCTTATTCAGCGAGCTTTAGGTACTGGACTCTGATAAAAATTTTTGTATCTCTTTACCTGTAGTGTAGGCCTCATGGAGGCCTTCTTAGGGAGAAGTTTTTGCGGATCTCAGTGAGAATGCTGGTCTGTAGAGTAGAGTTAAGTATGGACAGATAAAATCTAAGGTTTGCCGGGAGGATTTAGCCGTTGGGTTGCGTGACGAGACCTCCAGCGCCCTCACATGGTAGTGACCGATCGAGGGTGAAGCCTTGCATTGATCAAACATGTTTGACTTTATGCCAAATTATTTTCATAAGCAAAAATATATACATCCTACTTGCGAACCGTCCTGAATCTTTGACAATATATTATACGTGCTGTAGATTTTAAACAAATCAAAGTACGTCCAATATTTTGGTGGCGTTGGAACGGACTCCGCGTGCCGATTCTTGTATTCATTAGCGATTGCTCTAACCTTTCTTTCATGGTATGAATAAGTTTTATGCTCTTATGTTACTCTAAAATCAGACCGGTCCGCACTTTCCCATTGATTGTCAATAGGACGGACTGTCCTGAGTTTTCAAAATGTTACCTAAGAAATTGAGTAACACTATTTTCAACTGTATTGCTTGGGTTTCCTTACGTTTTCACAGATGCTTTGGACGTAGAAAATACACCATTTGTAGAAATTTCAAGAAAAATGGACAAAGGAAACCCATTGAACCCATCAAAGTTACTCTAAGGAATGAGTTTTCAGGTAAATTTGGTAAAAGAATGGTGAATATCTCCTAAGATTACCGATCAATCTTAATCATATTTACATCAATAAACTCGCCTGGAAAACATCTTTATCATTTCTGAAATCCAGAGAGTTATTTCCAGTAGTTCAGGTTTTGAAAAAGATGATGATGTCAAAGAAAGAGATTTAGTAGAGTTAATACAAGCTTACTTTTAACCTTTTGCTGTAACTTGTGTTTTTTCATGTTTTTGCTGATAAACACATAATTTAAAAGCCCATCTTTCAGAAATAATCCCTGTGGTCTCCGTTTTGAAATCTGTCAATTTTGAAACATTTTATAGTTGATCAAAGAAATTTTTTTCGAGGGTAGGGTAAAATACAACGGTCTCACGAATTGGACACTTAACACGGACGGGTTCGTAGGGGCCAAAGTTCTGGCCGATTTGGACAAATCGAATACCGTTGTGCTCAGAACACTCCGCAGTCGATTCAACGCATTCCAATGTCTGAGAGCCCATAGGAAACTTAAGTAATGCGAACGGTCCCGCGACGGTCTAAACCCAGCTCACGTTCCCTTTTGATGGGTGAACAATCCAACGCTTGGTGAATTCTGCTTCACAATGATAGGAAGAGCCGACATCGAAGGATCAATAAGCGACGTCGCTATGAACGCTTGGCTGCAACAAACCAGTTATCCCTGTGGTAACTTTTCTGACACCTCTTGTTTAAAACTCATAAAGTCAAAAGGATCGATAGACCCTGCTTTCGCAGTCCGTATTCGTACTGAAAATCAGGATCAAGCCAGCATTTGCCCTTTTGCTCTACGCGAGGTTTCTGTCCACGCTGAGCTGGCCTTAGGACACCTGCGTTATCGTTTGACAGATGTACCGCCCCAGTCAAACTCCCCACCTGATAATGTCCTCGGAGCGGATCGCGGCGGGCGCTAACGCCCGGTTAAGCTAACGCGGAGCCGAAACCCACGCGCGCCATCCCTTCCGCCGCTTTAGGCTAGAAACAGGAGACAGTCCCACTTGGGGAAGCTCCGATTCCGTCTCACCGAGTAAGTAAAGAAACGATCAGAGTAGTGGTATTTCATTGTCGGCCGGACGGGCCACAAGTGACCCTTATGTGACGACCTCCCACTTATGCTACACCTCTGATGTCTCTCTACAAAATCAGACTAGAGTCAAGCTCAACAGGGTCTTCTTTCCCCGCTGTTAGGCGCAGGCCCGTTCCCCTGCCTGTGGGTTCGCTAGATAGTAGATAGGGACAGTGGGAATCTCGTTAATCCATTCATGCGCGTCACTAATTAGATGACGAGGCATTTGGCTATAAATTGGGTCACCTTGAAAAAATTTTTTTTTTTCATAACCTCCCCCGTCCTGCCAAAGGGGATAAGACCCTCCCGCCTGGAGAGCATATCCAGCTTTGGCAGGCCGCCCATGCCTTACCTCTCCGGCTTATTTTTTTTTTTGCTGAAAGCCTTTATTTATAAACAGATACATCCCCATCTAAAAAGTGCATTGCATATGGATTAACAAAGACAAAATAAAAATAAACAAGGTGATAATGGAATGTGATGAAACACAGATGCAATGGATGAGAAAACAAAATAGAAAATAAAGAAAGCAAAATATTGCTGCAATTGTTGTAGTACATACTCAGTATGTATTTGGTCCATCACTGAAAACACACACAAAAAAAAAACACGATCACTTGCCGCCCCATATTGAATAATGCATAGATTTTTTTTTTATGTGAATTTTCTACCTTCAGTAAAAGACCCTGAGGCTTGGCTATGGTGGGCTTGAAACAATTTTCTTATTTCCCAGGATTACCATTCTATGCAATTTCAAGACAGTGGATAAACCACACAGTGTTCTTGGGCTGCTAGCCCTCACTTACGGCACACGCCGGACTTTCACCCCTGAAGTCGCCTTGTACTCCTGGTAAATGGCAGCTCCTCCCTCCACAGCCCGGACCACCATCAGCTTGAGGATAGCTTTAGGCAGTCCAAGGCTGTCCCAGGTTGTTACGGACGGGAGGGCTACCACCCCTCTCCACGAGATGGTAAACGAGGAGAAGATGGGGTTGTTCCCTGACAGGGACACCACGTAGTTCCTGATCTCAGGGACGTCATAGTATATCACTTTCCGGCGAAAGGAAGTGTCCAGGTTGCCCACCGCTGCATCTGCAATGACCTGGACATCTACCACATACGCCGTTCCACCCCTCCAGGAGATGATGTCTGGGTACCTTACACCCGCTGTTGTTGGGGTTGCCGGTTCACGCTGGACTTGGTACCCTTCTCTCCGGAGGGACGTGACGTAAAGGTCCAAAATTCTATCGTGCCTATCCATTCGTTTCCCTGTCACAGCTGGACACTGTTGGAGTATGTGTCCAAGAGACTCTGGTCTCATACCGTGGCAGAGATCGCAGGCAACGTTAGGAATCTGGCGGCCTCGTGCACAGCGAGTCTAGGACCTCATAAGGTTACCCCTCAGCTTCAGAGCTCTTATGAAGCTGCCGCCACGCATGAGGCCGGTGCCGTCGCTAACCCACGAGGAGGAGACTGGGGTCTGCGCACATCCCCTTATTCCCGCTCCATCGAGGGTGTCATAGAGGCTGTTTCGCCACACCTCATACTCCAGTCTCTTGCGAGAGGAGGAGGTCTCGCAAGGATGTGGGCCACTGGCACCCTCTGTTGCTGCTCGAACTGACGGATCTGGAGACAATCTCGACAGTCGTGACAACAAATCACTTTTAAGCCGAGGGATCCGGGAGTGGAAGGATAAGATCCCCAGGCCGCCATCCCTCACTGCCGCATGGAAGTACCCAACTGGAGTGTCGTGCGACAGATGGAAGGACTTTCTGGCGAACTTCCTCACTTCCCTGTCTAGTCTCTTCAAAGTACCGGCCCTCGCCTCAGACTGCAACAGAGGAGTCATAGTTACTCCCGCCGTTTACCCGCGCTTGGTTGAATTTCTTCACTTTGACATTCAGAGCACTGTGCAGAAATCACATTGCGTCAACATCTATCTCTCATATGGGCCCTCAGTCAATGGAATGCGTTGAATCGACTGCGGAGTGTTCTCCTGAGCACAACGGTATTCGATTTGTCCAAATCGGACCAGAACTTTGGCCCCTACGAACCAGTCCGTGTTAAGTGTCCAATCCGTGAGACCGTTATATTTTACCCTACCCTCGAGATTAATCTAACACTAGATTTGACTATCAAGGAGTTTATATGGCTACTGGCGAAGGCTTCTCCTCTAAACAAAAGCCTAACGACGGAAGAGAGCACCGCGAGATCCGTTGGAAGCCTCTCAGATAAATTGAAATACATGTGTGGCCTGTGAAAGGTTTCCCCCTCGATTGGTCACTACCTTGTCGGGGTGAGGGGGCTTGATCGTCCCACACGCACACGTTGTTGTGGGACTGACATGTTGTCTAGCGTGCATAAACAACAAATTATAAACATAGAGGCTACAAGAGACAAGTGTCTGATATCTGCTAAGGCTTACTGCCAATCATACAATGAGGGTTTCCTAGCCAAATTTGTTATACTTTAACTTAAGAGTGAGATTAATTACCCTACATCATGACGGCATATTAATGGGATGGACGAGAGGTTGTTGGAGTAGCATCCTCTCTGCGATCCGCTAAGACTTCTCCCTTACAAGACTGGCGGTTTCGCCACGCAACCCGATGGCAAAATCCTACTTGCAAGCCTTTATTTATACCTTTCCACACTCTACTCTACTCTACTCTACAGAGCAGCAGCAACCTCACTGCGAACCGCTTGCACTTTTGTGTGCGTGTGCGTCTGGGACCTTCAGCTTTATGCTAGGTAACATACGTAACATACTTACTCTACTCTACAGAGCAGCAGCCTTACTCTCACCGCCGTGAGCGAAAATTTTCCGCGGGTGACGCGGTCGAGGGCGATCGAATCCTTCATCGCCTCGAGGAGTAAATTGGATGTCCTCCCAGTTAATTTGGACGGGAATGCTAATAATAATCATACGGGAATCAGCGATTCCTACATAGAATTTAGAGTGCCTGGAGTGCCGGGACAATTTCTAGATTTGTCAACCTTGTCTCTAGAATTGCAAGTTAGTGTAGTGAAAAATGATGGCTCGTCATTAGACGTGCCTGGAGTACATTTAAGCTCAGTTTGGTCAAGCCCAACTGAGTCCACGTATTGACCGTGGCGGCTGCAAGAATACCGCGCCAGCTTGATGTAATGGTGGAGAAAAATGGCGCGTACCCTGTAAAGTCTCAGACCCAATTGCACACATCTTGGTTGTTGGCGTAATAGTCTGTCTTTCTGCTGTGGGCGAGATGCAGGTCACCTGCAGCGGCATCAGCCAGCACCTGCACGTTTTATCACCCAGCCAGCTTGGCCCGGCTTCCAGGCTATGATGTCTGGTCGACGCTGCCCTGCTGATGTTGGTATGGTTTGCTCTTTCCTGGTAGAGTACCCAGCAGCGTCGAGCCTGGTTATGACCTAATCCAGGAGTCGGATACCTATGGCTCGAGAGCCAGATATGGCTCTTTTGATGACTGCATCTGGCTCGCATATAAAATCTTAGCTAAAATTATATAACATAATTACAAATAATAAATTCAGATAACTATTATACTCTAAAATTTTAGGTTATACTTTAAAAAATTGACGCATTTAGTTGTATTCACTGTTAAAAAAAATATTATATGGTATTACAAGGTATGACCCCATTTGACCTGCTGTTTAACCTTTTACGAAAAAGTACTTTAAACAAAACGTATTTGTCTTAACATGATCTATTAGTGTGCCAAATGTAATAACGATATCTTTTTTCACTTTTTGAGACGTAGATGATTTTGTCAAATGATCTCATATATTTGCTTAGTTTTTTTATTGGAATGTGAAAGAAAACCATTGAGTTCCAATATCTCAAAAATTATTAGTGTGAGTGGGTTTTTGAGTGTTTTCGACCCCCCTTTCCAAACTAACCGTACTTGCTGGTGACATAGAGATCATATTCTCAAGGCCCGATTGCATTTAAAATATTTTTTTTTAGTCCGCAGTGTGCACCTGATGATGATATTTGAAAGGCTCCAAAATCCGTTGAAATTCCGAAAATAAATATTCAGAACACATTAGTTGTCTAAAACTGTAGGTGATTTAGAAATTAAATAAAGATAACATTTATAATTTCCTTTATTTACAACAACAAATCTGTTCCTTCTTAGAAATTTTAAAAACATGCATCAATTCCTTTTTAAAAAAATTGCATCAATCCTAACTTTATTTTTGCACAATTTTTTTTGTAATGTATGTCTTCTTAAGGTATTTCACCTTCGATTTTATTTGTGTGGGTGACCACTGTCGATATTCTGTGTTCATCTCTGCCATGATCTGTTGGATTCGGTTCCAACGGAATTTCTTTGCCCTGCTTCCTGGTGTAGGGTCCGCCTTATTCGCTGCATGGCAGAAAATCTTCCAAAAGGAAGATTTTGCAGCAGGCACACTCTCCAACTCAAATATGGTACTCGTCGAGGAGGTATCACTGTCATCCTCCAAGGATCGGAGGACAATACTGGAAAGCGAAAGAACGAAATATATAAATTATATAAATATATGCACAAATAAAATACATAAACATGTTACATAATTTCTGCATGAAATCACCATCTTCATTGCATGTGCATTTAAAAACATTTGCAAAATATGCACACCTTAAGTTTTTGTAAGGAACATTTTTCGATACAGGAGGACGCATGCCACCTATATCCGTCTCCTTCCTGGAGAGGGCAGGAAGTTGAGGTTGGACCTTGGAGAGAGCAGGATGTGTATCCTGCTCCTTGGAGAGTGTTGCCTCTTCTCTGGAAAGATAGTGAGTACAAATTAGGTTTTTTCGCTGCCACTACTTAATAAATGTTTGTTGACGTATTTTTCAAAGAATAAAAAGACCGATAAGTACAATACTCACTGTTGTGGCTGGGTCCCATAGACTTCCATGATATCAACTGCTGGAGCTTGGGGGGGACAAGCTACATCCGTCTCCTTCCTTGAGACGGCAGGAAGCGGATCATGCTCCTTGGGAAGAGCAGGTGTAGCTTGCTCCCTGGAGATAGTTGTTTCTTCTCTGGAAAGATAGTGAGTACAAATTATATTATTTCGCTGCCACTACTAAATAAACGCTTGTTGATGTATTATTCAAAGAATAAAAATACCGAAAAGTACAATACTCACTGGCGTGGCTGGGACCCATACACTGTCATGGTATCCACTGCTGGAGCTTGGGAGGGACCAGCTACATCCGTCTCCTTCCTTGAGACGGCAGGAAGCGGATCTTGCTCCTTGGGAAGAGCAAATGTAGCTTGCTCCCTGGAGATAGTTGTTTCTTCTCTGGAAAGATAGTTAGTACAAATTATATTATGTCACTGCCACTACTAAATAAACGCTTGTTGATGTATTATTCAAAGAATAAAAAGACCGAAAAGTACAATACTCACTGGCGTGGCTGGGTCCCATACATTGTCATGGTATCCACTGCTGGAGCTTGAGAGGGACCAGCTACATCCGTCTCCTTCCTTGAGACGGCAGGAAGCGGATCTTGTTCCTTGGGAAGAGCAGGTGTAGCTTGCTCCCTGGAGATAGTTGTTTCTTCTCTGGAAAGATAGTGAGTACAAATTAAATTATGTCGCTGCCACTACTAAATAAACGCGAATAAAATGACCGAAAAGTACAATACTCACTGGCGTGGCTGGATCCCATAGACGTTCGGGTTATCCACGGCTAGAGCTTGGGAGGAACCAGCTACATCTGTCTCCTTGGAGAGGCCAGGAAGTTGAGCTTGTTCCCGGGAGAGGGCAGGAAGCGAAACTTGCTCCCAGGCGAGGGCAAGAAGGGGAACCTGCACGCTGGAGAGGGCAGAAGGGTGCGTCTGCTTTGTAGAGTCTGCTGCCTCTGATCTGAAAAGATAGCGCGAATGCACATTATGTTCTTTTTTCCTGTCAAATATTTGTTGTGATTATGTGTACATTTAGATAATACATACAATAGCAGAGGAAGATCATCGTTTGCTTCTTGGTCGTCAAGCAAGAAGCTGGAAGCATCCTTCTCATGGGGGGAAACTGGGATTGTCCCCCTATTGCCCTCGCTGAAAGACGGAGATACAACAGTTTATTGGTTAGTGTCACAGCAGATCTTATTCGATTTATTATGCGCATTTAAGTTCATTCAAGAAAAACAAACCTTTGCTGAGGAGAATATATTGCTCCTTGCTCTTCCTGTGGGGATTCAGCTTCCTGTTCAGCTCTGGAGAA
This sequence comes from Cancer borealis, assembly GCA_036785275.1. Classification (NCBI taxonomy): domain Eukaryota; kingdom Metazoa; phylum Arthropoda; class Malacostraca; order Decapoda; family Cancridae; genus Cancer; species Cancer borealis. The sequence goes on along the minus strand of JAXIVD010000903.1, from coordinate 79,773 downwards.
TGAAATTAAAACAAAACAATGGTGGTTATGGTCGTATTGAAAATCACCAAACGATATTTTAGAATTCTGATATACATTCCTTTCTCCAAATTATTCGTTGCCAGATGCTTACCTCAGATCGTGTGACTCGAGCCATGTATCCACCATTCTTGCTCGCAGGTTTGCTGTCACCTCTACAAATGTACGGTCTTTTGTCCTTACATCGTAGTACTTGTCGGCAGTCGACAAGCTGTGACTAGCAGCCTGAGCGATGGCAAGGTTTCTGGTGGGATCTTGCCGATTTCCTCTCAATTCAGAAACTAAAACTTTTCTAGTGTAGCGGGAGCCCACAGAAGTGGGATCCGCTCCCGCCCGCTTGAAGGATTTCTTCATTATAGCGTTGACATTTTCAATTTTAATAGCTGTGCAACACCCTGGTGAGGTCAGAGTATTCAAAGGGAATAGCAGGCAAGTTGGTCCGTCACAGTCCGTAATCGCAGTTTTAAACACATGTATATATCTTTTCAAAACATGGTAGTCCTGCGGGGTTAGTCCTATTCGGCATGGACCTGTTAAGGAAACAAAACAAATTATCTATAAAGAATGCTGAAAAGTAAATGAATTAGTTCATCATGATAAATGGAAATATTCTTACCTTTTTTTTGTGTCTTGTGCACATGAATGCGCACGACATATCTGGAGTCACCACTGTTGTTTTTAACGCACGTGGCATCGTTGAACTCGGAAAGAGTTACTGAGGTGAGCTCCTTTGACCGCCTGATGTTCATCACGATCAAATATGTGATTAAGGCGTCCCTCATTTTCACAGCATGATTTTTTTCTATAATAGGGTCCTCCTCGGACACCTCATTACACTCCTTCAAAATGCCGCTGATGAATGTGGGGTTAATGAACGTTTTTATGTTTTCGCTCATTTGACCAAATTCTTCTTCTGTTGTGTCGTGTTTTTGGACTGCGTTGGCATCATGTATGGCACTTGCTGAAAAATAAAAATATTAATATGAAGGTATTTGTAGAGTTTGATTTTGTTTGTAGTTGAGCAAACTCTCTCTCTCTCTCTCTCTCTCTCTCTCTACACACATATATATATATATATATATATATATATATATATATATATATATATATATATATATATATATATATATATATGTGTGTATATGAAAAATAATGTATGCAATTACCTTTGGCGATCTTTAAGGCAACCTTCATCTTCTGCACTTTTACAGGCGGGACCCGCACCAACGAAGTATTGTAGGTGCAGTAATCAATGAATTTATGAATCGAGTCACAAAACTTACGTTTCGTACTCCCACTTAACCCCTTCTCTAGGAACTTTGCGTTCGATTCTGTGGCCACATCAATACATAGTTTCGGAGACAAACCAAGAGGTTCTCCTTGTGTAAGGTCCTCGAATATGGTCCTCAATCGAGACACGTCTCTCTCCCTAGAATCAGGGTTTATTGTAGAAGTTTGGGCTAGCCATTGCCTGAACTCCTCCAGGATTTGGCTAATGCCATCATTTTTTGCCGTGCTGACAGTTCTTTTTATCAAGAAGAACAGTCCTTATATTCTCGTCTGTTCTCACAGTAGACGTTTTTCTGATGTATTCATATGCTAGAAAAAAAATAGCATAAAGATAGATAAACATACATAAATACCTACCTACATGTATACATCCATACATACGTACGTATAAAGAAAATAAGATACATTTCTTACCTTTAGTCCTGGGAGTAGCATGGTGCTTTCTTATGTGGTGGTCAATTCTCTTGACCACCGCATCGCATTTGTAGCTCCTTTTACTTATATTTTTGTCCAGATGATTTGTCCTTCCTTCTTCAATTATATCCATAAATTGCATAATTTCCTCTCTGTTCATACCGTGAACATTACCTAGGTGGCGGTAAATATTATTGACTCTGGCAGCACACCCAGCAACAGAGCAAATAATTCTGAAAAAAAAAAAAAAAAAAAAAAAAATATATATATATATATATATATATATATATATATACATATATATATATATATATATATATATATATATATATATTTTTTTTTTTATTTATGTGTTTGTGTGCGCGTATGTGTATGTATATGTGTATATACATATATATATATATATATATATATATATATATATATATATATATATATATATATATATATAATATATATATATAATATATATATATATATATATATATATATAATATATATATATAATATATATATATATATATATATATATATATATATATATATATATATATATTATATATATATATATATATATATATATATATATATATATATATATATATATATTATATATATATATATATATATATATATATATATATATATATATATATATATATATATATATATACATTAATGATAATACCAAAAATACTTACTTTCCTGGAGCCTTCCGCACATAGCGACCAATATTCCCAATCCGTCCATCTTGGTGCAGCCTTCCAACTTTTGACCAATACTTTGTCACCTCCATTTCTTCCTTTCGTGTATTTTCTTGTTCAATAAGGATCTTCTTTTTCAGTTCTGGTATCACCTTTTTTTTCCCTTTTCTCGTACCTCTTCAGGAATGGGTATTTTACTATGAGCCTTGAGGGTCTCTGCAACAGCTGACTTAGAGTGAGCGCCTCATTGTATGCTTTTTTAATGTTGTTGTTTATTTGTCTGCATTCAACGTCTAAGAAACACAAAGCTATAAATTAAATCTATACAAACATGAAATACATACACACAAACATATACGATTGCTAAATATATAAATATCTATTTACCAGTAAAAAGCAGTCTTGCTGAAATTCCAGTGATGAGTTAATCAATTAAATTTGCTGGCTGCTACGGCTCATCTGTTATCTCCTTTCTGATTGTTATAACAAAAAACCAAATTACAAAGAAATCTACTTACCAGTGAAAAGGTTTATTTCTGACCCAGTCAATTGGTCAAGGAGATTTGCTGGCTGCTGCTGCTCCTCTACGGTTTCTTCGTCCTACTCATCTTCCTCAGTAGTGTCAATCACCGCGTGATCAGGCTCCAACTCATGAGGTAAATTTCCTTCCTCATAGATCTTCTTCTTTCGGTCAGCTCTGCTCCTTTTTCGACCTTGATTTTGCACGACTTCTTCGTCGCTAGAGGTTTCCTCCACATCCAGTGCCCTATAATTTGGGTCCAAGTAGCTGTCCTATAGATAAAAGAAAGTAAATAGCCCTCTTACTATCATATGTGTAATATATTTGGAGATATTTATCATTTCATATTAACGAGGTTTCACCCGATTTGACCTGCTGTTTGACCTTTTATGAAAAAGTTCTTTAAACCAAAAATAACTGTCTTAGGACGATCTATTACTATGTACACTTCCATAACAATATCTTCTCAATTTTTTGAGATATAGACGATTTTGTCATATGATATCAAATATTTTTGACTTTTTTGGGGAATGTGAAAACCGTTCAGGTCCAATATCTCGAAAACTATAGGTCGGAGGGGGTTTTTGAGAGTTTTCGACCCCCCTTTCCTAACCATCCCTACCAGCTGATGACATAGGGATCAATTTTTTCAAATCTATATTAACCACCTGATGATGATGATAATACCCTGATATTTTTTTGAGAAAAGTACTTCAAACAAAATATATTTGTAATAACACGATCTATTAGTGCGCCAACTTTCATAACGATATCAATGATTTAGACGAATATTTTATTATTTTGACTTTTTGGGGGAATGTGAAAACCGTTGAGTTCCAATATCTCGAAAACTATAGGTTTGAGGGGGTTTTTCAGATTTTTCCACCCCCCTTTCGTAGGTATCCCCACCAGCTGACGACATAGAGATCATATTCCGAAGGCCTAATTACACAATATTTCAAATCTATATTGACCACCTGATGATAATGATGATACCCTGATAGTTATTTTTTGGAAAAATACTTTAAGCAAAATATATTGGTATTAACACGATCTATTAGTGCGCCAAATTTCATAACGATATCAATGATTTTGACGAAAATAAATTATTTTTGACTTTTTTTTCGATTGTGAAAACCGTTGAGGTCCAATATCTCGAAAACTATAGGTCTGAGGGGGTTTTTGAGATTTTTCCACCCCCTTTTCGTAGCTATCTATCCCTATCAGCTGACGACATAGGGATCATATTCCGAAGGCCTAATTACACATTTTACAAATATATATTGACCACCTGATGATGATGATGATACCCTGATAGTTCATTTTGGAAAAGTACTTTAAACAAAATATATTGGTATTAACACGATCTATTAGTGCGCCAAATTACATAACGATATCAATGATTTTGACGAAAATGAATTATTTTCGACTTTTTTTTGGAATGTGAAAACCATTGAGTTCCAATATCTCAAAAACTATAGATCTGAGGTTTTTTTTTGAGAGTTTTCGACCCCCCATTCGTAACTATCCCTACCAGCTGGCGACATAAAGATCATATTCCGAAGGCCTAATTACACATTTTTCAAAACTATATTGACCACCTGATGATGATGATACCCTGATATTTTTTTCGGAAAAGTACTTTAAACAAAATATATTTGTCTTAACATCATCTAGTAGTGCGCCAAATTTCATAACGATATCAATGATTTTGGCGAAAATAAAAAATTTATAACTTTTTTGGATTGTGAAAACCGTTGAGGTCCAATATCTCGAAAACTATAGCTCTGAGGGGGTTTTTGAGATTTTTTCACCCCCCTTTCGTTACTATCACTATCTGCTGATGACATATATATCATATTCCGAAGGCCAAATTACACATTTTTCAAATATATATTGACCACCTGATGATGATGATACCCTGATAGTTAATTTTTGGAAAAGCACTTTAAACAAAATATATTGGTATTAACACAGTCTATTAGTGCGCCAAATTACATACGATATCAATGATTTTGACGAGAAAATTTTTTTTTTTACTTTTTTTTGGAATGTGAAAACCGTTGAGGTCCAATATCTCAAAAACTATAGGTCTGAGGGCGTTTTTGAGATTTTTCCACCACCTTTTCGTAACTATCGCCTACCAGCTGACGACATAGAGATCATATTCTGAAGGCCTAATTACACATATTTCAAATCTATATTGACCACCTGATGATGATGATGATACCCTGATAATTTATTTTGGAAAAGTACTTTAAACAAAAATTATTTGTTTTAACACGATCTATTACTGCGCCAAATTTCATAACGATATCAATGATTTTGACGAATAAAAACTTTTTTTTACTTATTTTTAGAATGTGAAAACCGTTTAGGTTCAGAACATATCTAAAAAACTATGGGTCTGAGTTTTTTTTTGAGATTTTTCGACCCCCCTTTCGGAACAATCCCTACCAGCTGACGACATAGAGATCATACTCATACACATTTTCCAAATTTATACTGACCATCTGATGATGATGATGATACCGTGAATCTTTCGCATGAAACCACACTACTAGGCCTCGCTCCGCTTGATGCTGACACACATCACATCATAATTTGCAACAATTCCCAAACACAGAAAAATATATTCTTTAACACTTACATCGTCGGACGGCGATTCGTATGACATCAATGGTAGGTCATCATAACGACCCTTCTTCTGTGATCGTCCATCCATCCAGCTGCAGGTAGGCTTCTCGTTATCCATCCTGGAAACAGAATATGTTATTAACTGTTTGAAAATATGGAAAATGTACTCTGTGTGTGTGTGTTCAATACTCACCCGTATACAAAGTAGTCTTCGTTCAATAGCAGACAAGAGCAGGGATAATTTCACAACCAAGGCTGACCTCAGACTGAGCTAATCGTCAATTTATACCCAATCCTATTACTCCGCGTGAGGAAGTGTATTATAGCATTTAACAATTAATATCGTCTGTCAGTAAGGATCTAAATTGAATAATTATATGCTCTGCACGTGGCCGGTCAAGAGATTTTAACGGACTTTCCAATGGAGTCTTATGTCGTAAGGCAATAATAAGGATGATAATTCAATGCATCTTATCCCTGCACCTGGCCTGCCATACTTTGAGAATCTCAACGGTTTTTTGAGCCGATCAAACATTTTATGATGCATATCGTCTGTTAATAAGGATGAAAATTCAATAACGATACGCTCTGCACGTGGCCGATCAGCAGATTTCAACTGAATTTACAATGGAACATTATGTATTAAGACAATAAGGATAATGATACAATGCACATTGTCCCTGCACCTGCACTGCCATGCTTTGAGAACTTTAACGTATTTTTGAGCCGTTCAAGTATCATCATCATCAGGTGATATCGTTATGAGATTGGACACATTAATAAATCTTGTTAAGACAATTATGTTTTGTTTAAAGTACTTTTTCCTAAAAGGTCAAACAGTAGGTCAAATGGGAACAAACTGTTAAAATAATATATTGAATATTACCTAAGGTCTTACTACATTTATAATAATAATTATTATCCTCAGTCAATAAGGATATAAATTGATTAACGATATGCTCTACACGTGGCCGGTCAACAGCCGTTCAAGTATCATCATCATCATCAGGTGCTAACTGCAATGTTAAAAAAAAATTATATTGGGCCTTGGGAATATGATCTCTATGTCACCAGCAGGTAGGGATAGTTTCGAGATGGGGGGTAAAAAACTCACAAAAAAACCCTCAGACCCATAGTTTTTGAGATATTGGAACTCAATGTTGTTGTTTTTTCACATTCCAATGAAAAAGTCAAAAATATGACATAATTTTACAAAATCATCTATATTTCAAAAAGTTGAAGAGATATCGTTATGAGATTGGACACATTATTAGATCTTGCTAAGACAATTATGTTCTGTTTAAAGTACTTTTTTCCTAAAAGGTTAAACAACAGGTCAAATGGGGTCAAACCTTGTAAAAATAAAGTTAAAAAGCAAATGGTAATACATCCTAACGTTCTAGACTTATGATATTAACGTGTTGTAGACTTATAGATCGTCTTAAGACGAATTTATTTTGTTTAAAGTATTTTTTCATAAAAGGTCAAACAGCAGGTCAAATGGGGTCAAACATTGTTAAAATAAAATATAGAATATTACCTAAGGTCTTACATTTATAATAATAATTATTATCCTCAGTCAATAAGGATATAAATAAATTGATTCACGATATGCTCTACACGTGGCCGGTCAACAGCCGTTCAAGTATCATCATCATCATCAGGTGCTAACTGCAGATGTTAAAAAAAAATATATTGGGCCTTGGGAATATGATCTCTATGTCACCAGCAGGTAGGGATAGTTTCGAGAGGGGGGGGAAAAAACTCACAAAAAAAACCCTCAGACCCATAGTTTTTGAGATATTGGAACTCAATGGTTTTTTTTTTCACATTCCAATGAAAAATAGTCAAAAATATGACATAATTTTACAAAATCATCTATATTTCAAAAAGTTGAAGAGATATCGTTATGAGATTGGACACATTAATAGATCTTGCTAAGACAATTATGTTTTGTTTAAAGTACTTTTTTCCTAAAAGGTTAAACAACAGGTCAAATGGGGTCAAACCTTGTAAAAATAAAGTTAAAAGGCAAATGGTAATACATCCTAATGTTCTAGACTTATGATATTAACGTGTTGTATACTTATAGATCGTGTTAAGACGAATTTATTTTGTTTAAAGTATTTTTTTCATAAAAGGTCAAACAGCAGGTCAAATGGGGTTAAACATTGTTAAAATAAAATATAGAATATTACCTAAGGTCTTACATTTATAATAATAATTATTATCCTCAGTCAATAAGGATATAAATTGATTCACGATATGCTCTACACGTGGCCGGTCAACAGCCGTTCAAGTATCATCATCATCATCAGGTGCTAACTGCAGATGTTAAAAAAAAATTATATTGGGCCTTGGGAATATGATCTCTATGTCACCAGCAGGTAGGGATAGTTTCGAGAGGGGGGGTAAAAATCTCACAAAAAACCCCTCAGACCCATAGTTTTTGAGATATTGGAACTCAAATGGGATTTTTTTTCACATTCCAATGAAAAATAGTCAAAAATATGACATAATTTTACAAAATCATCTATATTTCAAAAAGTTGAAGAGATATCGTTATGAGATTGGAAACATTAATAGATCTTGCTAAGACAATTATGTTTTGTTTAAAGTACTTTTTTCCTAAAAGGTTAAACAACAGGTCAAATGGGGTCAAACCTTGTAAAAATAAAGTTAAAAAGCAAATGGTAATACATCCTAACGTTCTAGACTTATGATATTAACGTGTTGTAGACTTATAGATCGTGTTACGACGAATTTATTTTGTTTAAAGTATTTTTTCATAAGAGGTCAAACAGCAGGTCAAATGGGGTCAAACATTGTTAAAATAAAATATAGAATATTACCTAAGGTCTTACATTTATAATAATAATTATTATCCTCAGTCAATAAGGATATAAATTGATTCACGATATGCTCTACACGTGGCCGGTCAACAGCCGTTCAAGTATCATCATCATCATCAGGTGCTAGCTGCAGATGTTAAAAAAAAAATTATATTGGGCCTTGGGAATATGATCTCTATGTCACCAGCAGGTAGGGATAGTTTCGAGAGGGGGGGTAAAAAACTCACAAAAAAACCCTCAGACCCACAGTTTTTGAGATATTGGGACTCAATGGGTTTTTTTTTCACATTCCAATGAAAAATAGTAAAAAATATGACATAATTTTACAAAATCATCTATATTTCAAAAAGTTGAAGAGATATCGTTATGAGATTGGACACATTATTAGATCTTGCTAAGACAATTATGTTTTGTTTAGAGTACTTTTTTTCCTAAAAGGTTAAACAACAGGTCAAATGGGGTCAAACCTTGTAAAAATAAAGTTAAAAAGCAAATGGTAATACATCCTAACGTTCTAGACTTATGATATTAATGTGTTGTAGACTTATAGATCGTGTTAAGACGAATTTATTTTGTTTAAAGTATTTTTTCATAAAAGGTCAAACAGCAGGTCAAATGGGGTCAAACATTGTTAAAATAAAATATAGAATATTACCTAAGGTCTTCCATTTATAATAATAATTATTATCCTCAGTCAATAAGGATATAAATTGATTAACGATATGCTCTACACGTGGCCGGTCAACAGCCGTTCAAGTATCATCATCATCATCATCAGGTGCTAACTGCACATGTTTAAAAAAATATATATTGGGCCTTGGGAATATGATCTCTATGTCACCAGCAGGTAGGGATAGTTTCGAGAGGGGGGGGAAAAAACTCACAAAAAACCCCTCAGACCCATAGTTTTTGAGATATTGGAACTCAGTTTTTTTTTTTCACATTCCAATGAAAAATAGTCAAAAATATGACATAATTTTACAAAATCATCTATATTTCAAAAAGTTGAAGAGATATCGTTATGAGATTGGACACATTAATAGATCTTGCTAAGACAATTATGTTTTGTTTAAAGTACTTTTTTCCTAAAAGGTTAAACAACAGGTCAAATGGGGTCAAACCTTGTAAAAATAAAGTTAAAAAGCAAATGGTAATACATCCTAATGTTCTAGACTTATGATATTAATGTGTTGTAGACTTATAGATCGTGTTAAGACGAATTTATTTTTTTTAAAGTATTTTTTCATAAAAGGTCAAACAGCAGGTCAAATGGGGTCAAACATTGTTAAAATAAAATATAGAATATTACCTAAGGTCTTACATTTATAATAATAATTATTATCCTCAGTCAATAAGGATATAAATTGATTCACGATATGCTCTACACGTGGCCAGTCAACAGATTTCAACGGCCTTACAATGGAGCCAAATTTCATAACGATATCTTAACTTTTATGAGATATAGACGATTTTGTCAAATAAGTGTATTTTTGCCAATTATCCCAAGATACTTTTACCATCGTTTTCAATGAAATCCTAGTATGTTGTACAGAATAGTATTGCGCAGATTCTTTGCCAAGAAAATTTCGTCTATCTCTGAAATTTTTTATGAATAAAAAAAACAAAATGCAAAATTTTGAAAAGAAAAAAAAAAAAAAATTCCTATCAATTTGATCAAAAATTGTCACAAATAATATTATGTGTATTAAAAAATTATCTAATATTTCAAAGAAAAAATATATATATAAACATAAATATAAAGCCAAGAAATCTTAAATAACTAAAATCTTTAGAAAAACAAAATTATTCGTTACTTTAAAAAATGTATCTACTATGATATATCGATTGTCCGGTTATACATCTTTTTTGAAAAGCTCACCTGTATGCGTTTATATTTAATATACATTTAAGGGCATTTAAGGGTATTTGTTGATGGTGGGAACAAGTTTTACCACACAAACTACCTTTTGGTATTACACCAAAAGTAGGCATGATATAACAATTATTTTGAGAGCACTAAAAGAACCCACGCCAAGGACTAACACATTCAAATCTTAATGTTTTACGACAAAATTTAATGGTCGAGCTCACGGTTTGAAAATCCTACTTCAGACGAATTTTTTAAATTATTGAGACAGGTTAACATCAATATTTTTACTAAAGTATAAGCCATATCAAAACTTTAAATACGTCATTAAATAGAGCTCTAGAGGAGCATTCGAATGCTGTATTCAAGTTTTAAATTAATCTTTATTTAAAAAAGGAATGGTGGAAGGACGGATAATGAATGATTATTTACATGAATGCCGGTAGGCACATCGGAGGTGGAGAGTGACTATTGTGCTTAAGTGTAGTTGGGGCACTACGAGACTGGCCGTTAAGGACACGTCGAATAGAGGAATTACTAAGTTTAAGTACAGTGAGGGCAAACAAGACTGCCAGGGGGCATGTCGAGCTTGGAGAGTGACTACTGTCTAGTGCAGTTGAGACACTACATGACTGCCAGTGGGCATGTCGAGAGAAAGAGGGCGAGAGAATGGAAGAGGTCCTGGCACGCACCCCGATGTCGGGATCGTCTAGCTGGTGTAGGCAGATCAGGTATGGCAAGTCCAGCCGGTTCCGTCTCGCCGGGTTTCTTATATGATGAAACGAGTCTTAGACCGCCCACCCATGGACAGTGCTAAGCTATGATCAGGGATGGGACGTGGTTAAGGAGATTTTCTACTTCTCCATTAGCTGCGTCGGAGTTGATGCAACTCCAGATACCGCTCATAAAGAGGAAAGTCAATTCCCAGCCTGCCAACGGCGGGAATAACAAAGACTCTGGTAGTTGCTAAGATGTGTGCCCCCTGCTCGTGGGTCCTGCTGCACATGGATAACGAGGTTTCCCGCCCTCTCTTTATTGTGTAGCATACAGTTATCCATGACTAAGAGCACACACTCACCCTGTTTGAGGAGACAGGGACAGAGGGAGCTGCAGCTTCAAGAAGAAAGTGGAAAGAAATCGGGCATCAAATAACGATGTCCGATGCTGCAGAGCCAGTAGGCACCGACGGTGACCGGTCCCCAGTATGTCCAACATGCGGGCAACTCTGCACCGACTACAAGGGCCGCAGAGTGCACGAGAGACTGGCGCACCCTGAAGCGTTCCACCATGCTGAGGACACGAGATTGGCTGCTCGCCCCAAACTCCGGTGGGATCCTGAAGAGCTTGCCTTGATGGCAGCCTTTGAGAGAGCCCATCCGGGGATGAGAGCCATGAATATTGCCATCAATCGTGAGGTCCTTCCCCACAGGACCTTACAGTCCATTAAGGGGAGGAGGAGATACGACGATTATAGGGCTTTGCTGAACGCTGGGGCAATCAGCGAAGACCTGTCGTCTGACTCTAGACCCACGAGGGAGGAGTTGCCTGGAGCTCCTCCCTGTCCTCAGCCGCCAACCCCACCTCCCGCGTTGGATACGGGAGGGGGTGAGGAAACGCCGGCACAGGTGGAGCCACCGCTACAAGAGACCCTCCAGTCCATCTTGGAGGGTCTCAGTGCCAAGCTAAATGTAGCGGTTCCTGAAACTACAGCAGAAACCCAGTGCAAACTTGACGAGTGGTCCCCTCCTCGTCTGGTGGCTTGCCCACGCCCCAGGCGGTCCAAGCACTTATATCTGCCGAGGACAGCAAAAGGGAGGCGGAGGTACCAGTACGCCCGATTCCAGCAAGCCTAGAAGAAGGATAGAGGCCGTGCAGCATAGAGAGTTGTTGACGGCGACAATTGGCTTGGAGTAGAGAGGCCGTTACTGGATGGCACCACCGATTTCTGGCTATCTCTCTATGGAAGGCCCAGTCCACCCCCGGTGCAGGGGCACATTCTTCCAGAAAGGGATTGTGTTGAAGGAGAAATGTGGAAACCAATCTCTGAGGAGGAAGTGAAGGCGGCGCTAAAGGCTACTAATGCTAACACAGCCAGGGGCCTAGATGGTCGGTATAATTCCGATATCGAAGCCCTTGGTATGGATAAGCTGAGGTGGCTCTTGAATGCTGTCTTGTTCGTGGGTCAGCCTCCAGCTGATTGGGTCCGTGGCAGGACCGTACTGATACCTAAGGTTGACGAACCTTCCACTCCGTCTGATTTCCGACCTCTTACTATTACTCCTGTCCTGACGAGGACTCTCAACAGGGTTTTGGCTGGGAGAGTCTCCACGTGGGCCCCTCTCCCACAGAGTCAAAGAGGGTTTCGAGAGGAAGAGGGTTGTGCAGCAAACATTTTGCTGCTAAAAGCAGCCCTCCGGCATGCCAAGGCCGCACCCTCTCCCCTCTACATGGCCTTTATTGACTTTAAGAAGGCCTTTGACTCTGTGGGTCACCCCGCCATTGTCCAAGCCTGTCAAAGGTGGAGATTGGGGCCTAAGTTAACATCATACGTGGAAAAAATATATAGTGTGGTTACCACTACGGTGGACGGTGTGTCAGTCACACCAACTATTGGGGTCATGCAGGGAGACCATTGTCTCCACTGCTTTTCAATATGACACTAGACTGGGCCCTGTCTGCCGCGCCCCAGGAAGTCGGCGTCATCATTGGTGGAACTCAGTTCCAGTATTTGGCGTTCGCTGACGACGTGGTCCTTCTGGCGACCAGCCCAGTTGGACTCAAGCGAAGTGTCGGCGCTGTCACGACAGAGGCCGCTCGCTTGGGTCTGGAGGTAGGTCACAGCAAGTGTGCCACCCTGGTGATAGCGGCAGACAAGAAGAGGAGGAAGTGGGTCCAGTCTAAAGTTGAGCTCCACGTGGGCGGCCGAGCCATCCGCGCCTTGACCCCAGGGAAATTCTATAAATACCTGGGCATTCAAGTGGGTTCCACTCAATGGGCGGAGGGACCATCCCGCCTCTTGGCGCGGCTTGTCACCGGCCTAGGCTGCCTACAGCGGTTACCAGCTAAACCGCAACAAAAAATGTGGATGCTCGTCCACACTCTACTCCCGCAACTGGTTTATCCTCTGTTGCACTCTGAGGCGAGGGCCTGTACTCTATGAGACTAGATAGGGAAGTGAGAAAGTTCGCCAGGAAGGCCTTCCACCTGCCGCATGACATTCCAGTTGGGTATTTCCATGCGGCAGTGAGGGATGGCGGCCTGGGGATCTTATCCTTCCACTCCCGGATCCCTCGGCTTAAAAGTGACATGTTGTCACGACTGACGAGACTGTCTCCAGATCCGTCAGTTCGAGCAGCAGCAGAGGGTGCCAGTAGCCCACATCCTTGCGAGACCTCCTCCTCTCGCAAGAGACTGGAGTATGAGATGTGGCGAAACAGTCTCTATGACACCCTCGATGGAGCGGGACTGAGGGGATGTGCTCAGACCCCAGTCTCCTCCTCGTGGGTTAGTGACGGCACCGGCCTCATGCGTGGCGGCAGCTTCATAAGAGCTCTGAAGCTGAGAGGCAACCTTTTAAGGACCCAGACCCGCTGCGCACGAGGCCGCCAGATTCTTAACGTTGCCTGCGATCTCTGCCACGGTATGAGACCAGGGTCTCTTGGACACATACTCCAACAGTGTCCAGCCGTGGCAGGGAAACGAATTGAGAGGCACGATAAGATTCTGGAACTCTACGTCACGTCCCTCCGGAGAGAAGGGTACCAAGTCCGGCGTGAGCCGGCTATCCCAACAACAGCGGGTGTAAGGTACCCAGACATCATCTCCTGGAGGGATGGAACGGCGTATGTGGTAGATGTCCAGGTCGTTGCAGATGCAGCGGTGGGCAACCTGGACACTTCCCATCGCCGGAAAGTGACCTACTATAACGTCCCTGAGATCAGGAACTATGTGGTGTCCCTGACAGGGGAACAACCCAATCTTCTCCTCCTTTACCATCTCGTGGAGTGGAGTGGTAGCCCTCCTGTCCGTAACAACTTGGGACAGCCTTGGACTACAGAAGGCCATCCTCAAACTGATGGAGGTCCGGGCAATGGAGGGAGGAACTGCCATTTATCAGTGCTATAATGCGACTTCAGGGGCGAAAGTCCGGCGTGTGCCGTGAGTGGGGCTAGCAGCCCAAAGAACACTGTGTAGTTATGTCCAGTGTCTGATAAATGCAAATAATGGTAATCCAGTGAAATTAAGAAATTGGTTCAAGCCCCCCCCACTAAGCCTCAAGGTTGTTTTTTGCTGAAAGAAAAGAAAAGTATTCATGCATTGTTCATATGGGGAAGCAAGTGATTGTGTATCCACTTTTACTTTTTTTTCTTTTGTTTTTTTTCTTTGTGTTATTGGTGATGATCCAAATACATACTGAGTATGTATACCAACAATTGTTGCAATGTTTTGCTTATTTTTATATTTTCTTTCATCCATTGCATCTGTGTGTCATCACATCCCATTATCACCTTGTTTAGTTTTTTGTTTATATCTGTTATCCATATGCAGTGCACTACTTTGATGACGATGTATTTGTTTGTAATAAAGGCTTTCAGCTAAAAAAGCCGGTGAGGTAAGGCATGGGCGGCCTGCCAAAGCTGGATATGCTCACCTGGATGGTGAGTTTTATCCCCTTTGGCAGGACGGGGGAGGCTATGAAAAATTTTTCTTTTTTTCAAGGTGACCCATATTATAGCCAAATGCCTCGTCATCTAATTAGTGACGCGCATGAATGGATTAACGAGATTCCCACTGTCCCTATCTACTATCTAGCGAACCCACAGGCAGGGGAACGGCCCTGCGCCTAACAGCGGGGAAAGAAGACCCTGTTGAGCTTGACTCTAGTCTGATTTTGTAGAGAGACATCAGAGGTGTAGCATAAGTGGGAGGTCGTCACATCAGGGTCACTTGTGGCCCGTGTGGCCGACAATGAAATACCACTACTCTGATCGTTTCTTTACTTACTCGGTGAGACGGAATCGGAGCTTCCCCAAGAGGGACTGTCTCCGGTTTCTAGCCTAAAGCGGCGGAAGGGATGGCGCGCGTGGATTTCGGCTCCGCGTTAGCTTGACCGGGCGTTCGCGCCCACCGCGATCCCCTCCGAGGACATTATCAGGTGGGGAGTTTGACTGGGGCGGTACATCTGTCAAACGATAACGCAGGTGTCCTAAGGCCAGCTCAGCGTGGACAGAAACCTCGCGTAGAGCAAAAGAGCAAATGCTGGCTTGATCCTGATTTTCAGTACGAATACGGACTGCGAAAGCAGGACCTATCAATCCTTTTGACTTTATGAGTTTTAAGCAAGAGGTGTCAGAAAAGCTACCACAGGGATAACTGGCTTGTAGCGGCCAAGCGTTCATAGCGACGTCGCTTTTTGATCCTTCAATGTCGGCTCTTCCTATCATTGTGAAGCAGAATTCACCAAGCGTTGGATTGTTCACCCATCAAAAGGGAACGTGAGCTGGGTTTAGACCGTCGCGGGACAGGCCAGGTCGGGAAAAAAGTAACTCAGTGAACCTCTTACAGATTTTGTTCAAATTGACATATTATGTGTAGCTCGTGAAGCCGAGATGATTGGTATTAACGAGAAGTCTCTAGGCCTATTATTAATGGCGCTAGGGCCGGTGAACCAAAAAGTGGCCGCACCCGTGAGACAGGCTAGGTCGCCAGAGGAAGAATTGTGGACCTATATCTCTTGTCCAAATCAAAGTACGAAAATGAGACCTATACCATTTTGTGCCTCTTTAAAAGACCTATATTGTGATATAGGTCCCATCAATTTTACCCTACTAAACGACTTAAGCACTTAAATCTGATTTCGAAATCACTTTCAAACCCCTAAGAGTTCGGTCCTGATTTCCAGATATGATGCGGGTATGGTCTAGGAGATTTCATATGTTAAGTCTTATTGAAATCTGTTGAGAAACCTGAAAGTTATTTAGGGTCAAATTCGGAAATTATGACTTGGTCGGTGAAAAATTCACGGCGATAAGTAACATGTCTGTTTCACCGACTTATATATATGCTAGGATCTTGGCATACTTATATGAAATTATAGATAGACGGTGAACAAGAACACATGACATGTGAAAGCAATGATTTTGATGATTTTTTCCTGTATTTCACCGGGTAAAAAAATTAGGTAGCATTTTTGAGTGGCCCAAAGGCTACCTACAAGGGGTAGAGTGGGCCACTTCTCTGGTAGGAGAAAACAGGCTAAGGGGGCGGTGAATCTTTGCACCCATACATGCTAGAGACATGTCGGCCATCTAGTTATTTCCAGTTGTTGGGATTACTATGCATACGTTACCGTATACAATTGCCTTTACTTTTCCAAGTAAATTCACTGGTCCCACATGGTGTTTGGAAAAAAAATATTTGACTTTAGGCCTTTAAACCCATACACATGGAAGAAAATGGCGGGAATAACTATGACTACTCGTACAGACACTGCAAGGTGTCTGAGCAGGACTTGTAGTCCTGTTGAGCATAGTTATGAGAGAGGGCCTCCCCGTGGCTCCCGCCGGACAACGTGGTTATCCCAGTGTAGGTTCAATGGGATAAACACGGCTAACACTCTTTCACTGGGTAAAACAGCTGGGAATTTTTTTTACATAAAAGATCTCAGGTATAAACTACCCATAGAATAATGACTTACCTCTTGGACAAGAGGGTCAGTTAGCTTTACTAATCCGGAGCCATGTTTCACGTGCAGAGTCATTCATACTCTGCATTGGGCTGGCCACCCTTATCGACTGGGTCAGATGCTCAGTAGATAAGTGGTGTTTCCTGGAGACGGGGCTCAATCCCACGCGGGGTAACTCGCAATGGGACACTGCCGCAAGCCCATTGTGAGCGCGTGGAATTTACTCTGTTAAGAAGATGTCTCTTCTTTAGTGACACGCACATGGGGTTGACACTACCCTTCCTGTTCCTGTTATTGGGGTTACTGCTGCTATTTCCTGCCTGCTATTTCTAAAGGAAATGATTTTTTAAAGGATTTTGAAGGCGAGTTGCCTGTTTTGTTTTGTTTATTTTGTTCTGTTTCAAAAGGAATGTGTTTAGTTTCATGGAGTTTAATAGGGCTACTGGCGAAAAACTTCTCCTCCAAAAAGTCTTAAAGACGGAAGAGAGCGCACCATGGGTCCGTTGGAAGACTTTCTAGAGGTCATGTATATTCACCCTATAGGATAAGCGTGTCGTTTAACCCAACCTAGGATATACTCAACAGTCTGTGCAGAGACAGAGCATTCCTAGCCGGTCCCAAGTCCGGGTAAATGGGGAAGGTTGGCGTATGGAGGTGGTGCGTGGCACGCACCACCTCGATATGCCGTAAAACATTGGGGTTGACACTGCCATTATTCATTATTCACTGATATTATTGAGGTTACTGCTGCCATGTCCCACCTGCTATTTCTAAAGGAAATGCTTTTCTAAAGGGTTTTGAAGGTGAGCTGCTGCCTGTTTTGTTTTGTTTATTTTGTTCTGGTTCAAAAGGAATGTGTTTAATTTCATGGAGTTTAATAGGGCTGGGCTACTGACGAAATACTTCTCCTCAAAAAGTCTTAACGACGGAAGAGAGCGCCCCATGGGTACGTTGGAAGACTCTCTAGAGGTCATGTATATTCAAGCTATAGGATATGCTTGTCATTTAACCCAACCTAGGATATGCTCAACAGTCTGTGCAGAGACAGAGCATTCCTAGCCGGTCCCAAGTCCGGGTAAATGGGGAGGGTTGGCGTATGGAGGTGGTGCGCGCAACGCACCACCTCGATATGCCGTAAAACATTGGGGTTGACACTGCCATTATTCATTATTCACTGATATTATTGAGGTTACTGCTGCCATGTCCTGCCTGCTATTTCTAAAGTAAATGCTTTTCTAAAGGATTTTGAAGACGAGCTGCTGCCTGCTTTGTTTTGTTTATTTTGTTCTGGTTCAAAGGAATGTGTTTAGTTTCATGGAGTTTAATAGGGCTACTGGCGAAAGACTTCTCCTCCAAAAAGTCTTAACGACGGAAGAGAGCGACCCATGGGTCCGTTGGAAGACTCTCTAGAGGTCATGTATATTCACCTTATAGGATAAGCGTGTCGTTTAACCCAACTTAGGATATGCTCAACAGTCTGTGCAGAGACAGAGCATTCCTAGCAGGTCCCAAGTCCGGGTAAATGGGGAGGGTTGGCGTATAGAGGTGGTGCGTGGCGCGCACCACCTCGATATGCCGTAAAACATTGGGGTAGACACTGACACTGCTGCCAATATTCATTATTCACTGATACTAATACTGATACTGATACTGATACTGATACTGATTACTGCTGCCATTTTCAGCCTGCTATTTCTAAAGGAAATGCTTTTCTAAAGGATCTTGAAGGCGAGCTGCCCGTTTTGTTTATTTTGTTCTCTTTCAAAAGCAATGTGTTTAGTTTCAGGGAGTTTAATAAGGCTACTGGCGGAAGACTTCCCCTCCAAAAAGTATTAACGACGGAAGAGAGCGCCCCATGGGTCCGTTGGAAGACTCTCTAGAGGTCATGTATATTCACCCTATAGGATAAGCGTGTCGTTTAACCCAACCTAGGATATGCTCAACAGTCTGTGCAGAGACAGAGCATTCCTAGCCGGTCCCAAGTCCGGGCAAAGGGGGAGGGTTGCCGTATAGAGGTGGTGCGTGGCGCGCACCACCTCGATATGCCGTAAAACATTGGGGTTGACACTGACACTGCTGCCATTATTCATTATTCATTATTCACTGATACTGATACTGATACTGATACTGATTACTGCCGCCATTTTCAGCCTGCTATTTCTAAAGGAAATGCTTTTCTAAAGGATCTTGAAGGCGAGCTGCCCATTTTGTTTGTTTTGTTCTGTTTCAAAAGCAATGTGTTTAGTTTCATGGAGTTTAATAAGGCTACTGGCGAAAGACTTCCCCTCCAAAAAGTATTAACGACGGAAGAGAGCGCCCCATGGGTCCGTTGGAAGACTCTCTAGAGGTCATGTTTATTCACCCTACAGGATATGCTTGTCGTTTAACCCAACCTAGGATATGATCAACAGCCTGTGCAGAGACAGAGCATTCCTAGCCGGTCCCAAGTCCGGGTAAATGGGGAGGGTTGGCGTATAGAGGTGGTGCGTTGCACGCACCACCTCGATATGCCATAAAACATTGGGGTTGACCATGCCATTATTCATTATTTTACTGATATTATTGAGGTTACTGCTGCCATGTCCCGCCTGCTATTTCTAAAGGATTTTGAAGGCGAGCTGCTGCCTGCTTTGTTTTGTTTATTTTGTTCTGGTTCAAAAGGAATGTATTTAGTTTCATGGAGTTTAATGGGGCTAATGGCGAAAGACTTCTCCAAAAAGTCTTAACGACGGAAGAGAGCGCCCCATAGGTCCGTTGGAAGACTCTCTAGAGGTCATGTATATTTACCCTATAGGATATGCTTGTCGTTTTACCCAACCTAGGATATGCTCGACAGTGCAGAGACAGAGCATTCCCAGCCGGTCCCAACTCAGATTAAATGGGGAGGGTTGGCGTATGGATGTGGTGCGTGGCGCGCACCACCTCCATATGCCTTAAAACATTGGGGTTGACACTGACACTGCTGCCATTATTCATTATTCACTGATACTGATACTGATACTGATTACTGCTGCCATTTCCTGCCTGCTATTTTTAAAGGAAATGCTTTTATAAAGGAGCTTGAAGGCGAGCTGCCTGTTTTGTTTATTTTCTTCTGTTTCAAAAGGAATGTGTTTAGTTTCATGAAGTTTAATAGGGCTACTGGTGAAAGATTTCTCCAAAAAGTCTTAACGACGGAAGAGAGCGCCCCATGAGTCAGTTGGAAGACTCTCTAGAGGTCATGTATATTCACCCTTTAGGATATGCTTATCGTTTATCCCAACCTAGGATATGCTCAACAGTCTGTGCAGAGACAGAGCATTCCTAACCGGTCCCAAGTCCGGGTAAATGGGGAGGGTTGGCGTATGGAGGTGGTGCGTTGCGCGCATCACCTCGATATGCCGTAAAACATTGGGGTTGACACTGCCATTATACATTATTCACTGATAATATAAAGGTTACTGCTGCCATGTTCTGCCTGCTATTTCTAGAGTAAATGCTTTTTTAAAGGATTTTGAAGGCGAGCTGCTGCCTGTTTTGTTTTGTTTATTTTGCTCTGGTTCAAAAGGAATGTGTTTAGTTTCATGGAGTTTAATAGGGCTACTGGCGAAAGACTTCTCCTGCAAAAAGTCTTAACGACGGAAGAGAGTGCCCCATGGGTCCGTTGGAAGACTCTCTAGAGGTCATGTATATTCACCCTATAGGATATGCTTGTTGTTTAACCCAACCTAGGATATGCTCAACAGTCTGTGCAGAGACAAAATTCCTAGCCGGTCCCAAGTCCGGGTAAATGGGGAGGGTTGGCGTATGGAGGTGGTGCGTTGCGCGCACCACCTTGATATGCCGTAAAACATTGCGGTTGACACTGCCCTTATTCATTATTCACTGATATTATTGAGGTTACTGCTGCCATGTCCTGCCTGCTATTTCTAAAGTAAATGCTTTTCTAAACGATTTTGAAGGCGACCTGCTGCCTGTTTTGTTTTGTTTATTTTGTTCTGGTTCAAAAGGAATGTGTTTAGTTTCATGGAGTTTAATAGGGCTACTGGCGAAAGACTTCTCCAAAAAGTCTTAACGACGGAAAAGAGCGCCCCATGGGTCCGTTGGAAGACTCTCTAGAGATCATGTATATTCACCCTATAGGATAAGCGTGTCGTTTAACCCAACCTAGGATATGCTCAACAGTCTGTTGTTACGGCCCAATACAACAAGCCGTAACAACCCCTACCTCAATTACCACCACCACCAAGTTCGAGTCTGAGCCCGAACCTACCGGCACGGCTTCACCCAACAACAAGGCTCGAGTCCCCGACCAGTATATCTTTCGACTCGTCAAGGAAGCCGGGGTTCACTTCCGAGCTTATAAATAAGCCTGGCGGACACTTTGTATATACTGCACCTTCTTTTATTATAAATATGTTTTGAATGAATGATTATGTGTCTAGCGTGGATGTTATGCACTTATCCCCAAATTTATTGTAAATACGTATTCGTACGTATCCTCCCCCATTATATGTATGTATAATTTTTGTCCCCTACTTTCCCTGACTAATGACTTTAGTTTTTGCCTTAGGTTCAGGCTCCCAAGTATGAATGTGTATGCATGATGCGTGACTGGAATTGTATGAATATATTTTTATTAATTTTTTTTTTCTATGTACAAATATAAAATGGATAAAATAAAAAATAATTAATTTAAAAAAAAATCAAACAAACAAACAAACATGTAAATAAATTAAAGGGAAAAAAATAAATAAATAAATAAAAAATAAATAAATTGATATTTGTAAACAAATAAAAAATAAATAAAATAAAATAATACTAAAAAAAAAAAAAAAAGTTCAAAATTTAATTTATATGGCCTAATAGCCAATGCCATGGCTGAAGGCAAAAAAAAAAAAAAAGGAGGAAGGCCAGACTGACCCCAGACACGGTACTGTGTACACGTGGTCCTGCTGCTGTTGTCTTTCACCTTCGGGTGTTTAATATAATTTGACGGCCCCTCAGGTCTAGGTTAGATAAATAAATATAGGTGTCCCTCTACCCATGTACTGAGTTTGTTACCTCATTGTCCTCACCTTAGTGACAACAGTAAGTGTCTGTTGTCAGGTTGTCAGATTGTCCTTCCTCTCTCACCTACGGAGTGTCCGCCTCAGTGAGCGTGCTTTTGGGGTGAATTAACACCGATCGGCCCCCCTAGAGTGGTTTGGCAAGACAATCTGACTCTAGGAAACTCCTCCCTGGTGTCGTCCCGCTTGTGTCCCGCTCCCCTCCTGCAGGAGGGGGGTGTACCCCATGGCTGAGGCCGCCTCCCCCCCTCCCCCCTCCAGGGGGAGGGAGGGTCCAGACCGACCACCCCTAACGAACACACGGCCCATCTCCTATGACCAAGCTAGATATGTGACACTGAAATCAAAGACCCAGACCCGCCTTTCTACTGTAAATTCCTTTATAATTAAAAAAGTTATTGATGTAAACATTGGTACTGTTGCCAATGTAAAAAAACTTGCAAGCGGAGATTTATTAATTGAAACATTCAACACAAAACAAGTCAGTTCCCTAATGAAGCTACAACACATGCATGATATTGAGATTGAAGCTTCGATCCCAGTATCCATGAACTCGTGTCGGGGGGTTGCCTCCCATCGCGATTTTGTGGATATGACGGAAGACGAAATCATTGATAACATGTATGATCAGGGCGTCATTGGGGCTCGTAAGATCACTAAATTCGTTGACGGCGCGAGAAGGAACACTGCTTCAGTTACTCTAACTTTTGCTGTTGTCAAGTTGCCTGATAGAGTGGATGTAGGATACGAGCGGGTTCCCGTTCGTCCCTATATTCCAAACCCTCTTCGGTGCTTTAAATGTCAACTCTATGGTCACCACGGAAATGCTTGTCGTTCGGTTCACTCTTTTTGTGGTAAGTGTGCTTGCGAAGGTCATTCGTCGGAACAGTGTTCGTCATTGGTAGAGAAGTGTCGTAACTGTTCAGAAGCTCACTCTACTTTCTCGCGGGATTGTCCTGCTTGGAAGCTGGAGAAAGAGGTCTGTACCGTTAAGGCAGTCGAAGGCATCTCGTACTTTGACGCGAGGAAGCGAGTGAAGGAGGCGCACGTCGCGCCTTCTCCAGGCGTTTCATACGCGGCAAGCGTACAGATGCGTCCAGTGATGAAGTCTGTTTCGATTCAGACTGAACCTCTGCCGGCTGCACCTGCCCAAGCTGTTTCTCTTACTACGAATACTTCATCTACTCCTCCAACACCTACTATCATGAAAACAACCACACCTGCCTCTTCCTCCTCCCCCTCCACCTCCTCCTCCACCACCACCTCTACCTCCTCCTCCTCCTCCTCCTCCTCCAGTAATACCAAATATGCCTCTGCTGTCTCTACCACTCCAGCTAAGAAGACAGAAAAGAATGACAAGGATAACATTAAATATAATTACATAAAATTAGAACGCAATTCCTCCTCTCATGTCATCCCAGCTCCCGCGCCATCGAGGAGGGGCTCTCACGCTCGCTCCCTCTCGACCAGCTCCGGGGAGTTAACTATTGACGAACCGATGCAGATCTCCTCTTGCAAGGGCCGAGAGAGGTCCCCGGCTAGCGCCTCCGAGCGCAAAAAACCTAAGAAATACACCCGCCCCCATCGTAACTCTTAAACCATTACGTTCAACGTTTTACAGTGGAACTGTAGAAGTATTCGGAATAAACTTCCATATTTGTCACTTTTAGTGAACTTACACAGGCCGTCCGTTATTTGCCTACAAGAGACGATGCTGGAGGATCATCCTGATCCTTCAGTACTAAAACACTACCATGCGTACAGAAGACACGACGGTCACGGCGTGGCCGTATACACACATAAAACACTATCACACACAGAAGTGACGTTGGATACCACTCTGGAGGCAGTCGCGTGCAGAGTGAAATTCAATGGCACGTATCTGGCTATCTGTTCTCTCTACTTACCTCCCAATACGCCTATTGCTGATGATGACTTAAGGTCGTTATTTCGCCAGCTTCCA
Organism: Cancer borealis; assembly: GCA_036785275.1. Taxonomy (NCBI): domain Eukaryota; kingdom Metazoa; phylum Arthropoda; class Malacostraca; order Decapoda; family Cancridae; genus Cancer; species Cancer borealis. Next base: position 55,775 of record JAXIVD010000903.1, on the reverse strand, counting down.
GGCAACAAGCTGATTTTGGGCGACTTTAACGCCCATCATCAGCAATGGGGCAGTGAGAGGTCAAGTGTACGTGGGGAACAGATTGTTAACATTCTCCTACAGACAAACCTCTGTCTTCTGAACAATGGTTGTGCGACTCGTGTAGACGATCGGACAGGTAACGCGACTGCCATTGACTTGTCATTGGCCTCGCCAAATATGTTCTCTGACTTCTCTTGGGAGGTCAGCGACGACGCACACGGAAGTGACCACCTACCAATCTGCATTTCTTACGCACGCGACGTTGCCACTATCCCTTCTCCACCTAAATTTAATTTTAAGAAAGCAGATTGGGCAACCTTCCGTGTGATCGCCGATATGGATATATCTGGCGAGGACACTGACACAATGGTTAGCAACGCAACACAATCCATTTTACACGCCGCTGAGGCATGTATTCCGAAAACTTCTACAATTCACACAAAGCATGGAGTTCCATGGTGGACAACGGATTGCCGACAAGCACTTCGTGAGCGTAATAGGCGATACAGGTATTTCATTCAGCCAGCAGCCCAGTCAAGATAATTTCATAGCCTATAAAAAGGCAAGGGCTCAGGCAAGGAAAGTCATCCTTCAAGCTAAGAGGGGCTCTTTCAGAGAGTTCACGTCATCAGTAAGTCGTACAACCCCGCTAGGACAGGTATGGAACACAGTCCATGTCCTTAGCGGGAAAAAAACAACCATTCTGATAACCACACTCATCACCAACGGGGATGTTACAGACACCCCCCCAGCTATTGCCAACACCTTAGCCCGGCAATTTGAACAGGCGAGTAGCTCCGCCTCGTTCCACCCTGCCTTCCTTCCCCGGAAGGAGGCAGCAGAACAAACAGTCCCAAACTTTGCCACAGGAGGCGTAAACACTGATTACAACTCAGAGTTTACGCCGGATGAACTCCTCCTTGCCCTGAAATCCTGTAAAGGCTCCAGTCCTGGTCCAGATCAAATATCATACAGCATGCTCCAACATCTCGGCCCTAGTTCACTTTCTAAATTACTCTCCCTTTATAATAGAATCTGGACCACTCACACCTTCCCCCAATCTTGGCACTTTGCTCACGTTATCCCAATACCCAAAAAGACTGGTCGCCTTACGGACCCCAGTGCGTTTCGCCCTATTGCGCTCACGAGCTGTCTCTGTAAGGTCATGGAACGCATGATTAACAAAAGGCTATTTTTTGTTTTAGAAGCAAAAGGTGTGTTAAGTGGTCAACAATCGGGTTTTCGTAAATACCGAAGCACGATGGACCATTTAATGCACCTGGAGCATTGCATTTCAGAGGCTTTCGCCAAAAAAGAATTCATGATAGGAGTGTTCTTGGACATTCACAAAGCCTTCGACATGACATGGCGACACGGTATCCTCATGAAACTCCATGCTCACGGTTTAAGAGGTAACTTGCCCATTTTTGTTTATAATTTCCTACAGGACAGAACTTTCTCTGTCAAGCTTCCCGGTAACGTATTCTCGGGCATTTATGTCCAGGAAAATGGGGTGCCACAGGGTAGTGTTCTTAGTCCTACTTTATTTTGTGTTATGATTAATGATATTCTGTCATCAACTCCTGTCCCAAGAAATCTTAAATACTCGCTCTATGCTGACGACTGTGCGTTATGGCATTCGTCGCCAAATGCGCAGTTCTCAGCTGGACGGATTCAAATTGCTCTTGACTCCGTCCAACAGTGGGCCTCTCTGTGGGGATTTAAGTTTTCTGTTCCAAAGTGTATCGGTGTAGTTTTCACTCAACGTAAAATTCCCGCTTTGCATATTTCTCTTCAAGGTCAGCCGATACCGTTTCAAAATTCAGTTAAGTTCTTGGGTCTGCATTTTGACAGCAGACTCAATTGGAAAACACACACAAACAATTTACTAGTTCGTTGCCATAAAAAAGTCAATGTCCTAAAATACCTATCAGGTACTTCTTGGGGAGCAGACAGAAAATCTTTATTAATGGTGTACAAGTCCTTAATTCGTTCTCACTTAGACTATGGCTCACCGGTGTATGGGTCAACGTTGGACGCAACACTGAGGAGGCTGGATGTATTTCAGAATGCATGTCTGCGAATGTGTCTTGGAGCCCTACGGTGTACACGCGTGGGGCGTTTGGAGGTTGAGGCCAATATACCACCACTAAGTATGCGACGGGACGGCCTATTACTGGCATACGGCCTGTCAACGGCCCGGAAGACTCCACTCGGTCTCATGGCAGCTACTGTTATTAAGCAGCACCACCATCTCCACACTGGTCGACACCGTCCACTAGCTGTCCGCCTTCACACTTTATGCCAGAAGTGTGAAGTGGACCTTGACGGTGTTGACCAGCTTGTGCTACCAACAACAGCCCCTTGGGAGCCCAAAGCCAACACCATTACAAAATGGCTACCCAAGCACAAGCCTGCCATGACCGAGGTGGAGATAGGATATCACTTCCGGGCTCTCGTCGCTAGCCTCCCTCCCACGCTCCACCTGTACACTGACGGCTGCAAGTCGAATGAATGTGTGGGTGCTAGTGTTTGGTCGCGTGAATGTGTCCTCAGGTTCCGTCTACCTTCCCATACATCGGTTTTTTCCTCAGAACTTTTTGCAATTGATAAAGCCATAGATTATGCACTAAATTCAAATCATAACGTAATTGTCATTTTCACGGACTCTATGTCAGCCCTTCAGGCGATAGAGTCAGGGCGCACGGATGCCAATGAAATCCAAGGCAACATCATTAATAAGTTAAATTCACGCCGTAAGTCTTTCTCTTTGTTTTGGGTGCCTGGTCATTCGCGTATTTACGGGAATGAGCAGGCTGACATGCTGGCTAGGTCCGCTGCAGAGCTCGAGGGAGCGTGGAACCTCCGTCGCGATCTGCAGTCATGTCTCTCGGCTGCAAAATCATCAGTTTACCTCCTGTGGCAAAGTCACTGGGACAACCTCCATCTTCCCACAGTAAAACCCATCCTAGGCGAGTGGGCTTCCTCCAACCGCCCCACAAGGCGTCAGGAGGTAGTCCTCGGACGCCTCAGGATGGGCTGCACCCTACCCACCCACATGCTCCCCTACATCGCCCACGCCTTCCCACCCCAATGCATCACCTGTCACACTACCCTCTCTATCGACCACATCCTGCTTCACTGTGTGCGTTACCGGGAGGCGCGACGGTCCCTCGCAGCTTGCTGTGAGGCCCGCCGCCTTCCGATGACGCAGACCACCCTTCTGGGTGACCAGCATCCTGATGTGGTCGATAACCTGATGATTTTCCTGGCCGAGACCAACTTAATCAAAGAGTTATGACTTACTTGTATATTTCAATATTTTTCTTTTTTATTGATGGCACTTTGTATATACTGCACTTTCTTTTATTATAAATATGTTTTGAATGAATGATTATGTGTCTAGCGTGGATGTTATGCACTTATCCCCAAATTTATTGTAAATACGTATTCGTACGTATCCTCCCCCATTATATGTATGTATCATTTTTGTCCCCTACTTTCCCTGACTAATTACTTTAGTTTTTGCCTTAGGTTCAGGCTCCCAAGTATGAATGTGTATGCATGATGCGTGACTGGAATTGTATGAATATATTTTTATTTTTATTTTTTTCTATGTACAAATATAAAATGGATAAAATAAAAAAAAAATAAATAAAATAAAAAAATCAAACAAACAAACAAACAAACAAACAAACATGTAAATAAATTAAAGGAAAAAAAAAAAAATAAAATAAAAAATAAATAAATTGATAAACAAATAAAAAATAAATAAAATAAAATAATACTAAAAAAAAAAAAAAAAATTCAAAATTTAATTTATATGGCCTAATAGCCAATGCCATGGCTGATGGCCAAAAAAAAAAAAAAAAAGGAGGAAGGCAGTAGGAACTTGTCCTCTCACCAGTGAACAACAACCTCTTGGATTACTACAACGGGATCACCATTACCACATAAGGCTGAGTAACCATACTGTCCCTGTTTTCCCCATCACGTCTCAGGACCCAATTAGGTTTATATTTATCCATATTTATGTGTATTTACTGTGTGTGCGTTTTTTCTGTCTTGTGTGCATTGTTTTGGGTAGGATTTAATTTCAAGTAAAGTACATGTAAGACTCGCTTCCTTTGTTTTCCCCCACCGTGAAAAAGTTCTGGACCTACAATACCTGCACTTAAGTATTGTTTTTTTTTTTCTTGTTATGGCTACGGACCTCTTCGATAATCCCAGGTACACGGTCCAATAAGTTCGTGGCCGTAATAAATGGCGACCGTGACAGGACTCCCTAAAGCCTAATCCCTTTAACTGCTCATTACCTCCTTATTAGTTTATTTTCCCGGTCTCCGAAAAATATTTTTCAACTGAAAATTATTTTTTTCTGTGACTATACGTGGTGTAATTTAAAGTTACCTTGTGTTCTATACATTTGCTCCCCGTGTGGTTAAAAGTACTTTTGCTGATAACATAATGGTATTACACTTTCATATTAGTACAGAAAAGAGTGGTAAAGGTTGTGTTCACCGATAACACTACCCATTATTTGCACATAGGCAGGTGTGTAGTAGGTGTTATCCAAGTGTCGGAATATCTCTAGGTCCTTTGTACCCTCATATTCCCTCACCTCGCGGATCTTTTCTCATTAGTCAATGATGGCTAATTAACTAATCTCTTATACTCATCCGCTTCTTATTCAAGTCTCAAGTTTCAGTACTATTCACTCTTATTCAAGTCTCGTAAATTAGAGTAATCCGGATCTTGTTCTAATGCCGTAAGTCTCTAGTTTACCTCCCTCATTCAGTGGAAGTACTCGTAAGCGTTTACTTAAGTATAATTTAGTTAATTTTCCAGGGTTAACTTCATTATCACTCTGCCAAATCCTCACATAAGTAATTCACTTACCTCTTTAATCTTCAAGTTTTTTTCATTGTTTTTCAATTCTTGTTTTAATATTTATTCAGCATGGCTTCCGCCCCATTCGATGTAAATGATTTTTGTGCTGCCCCTTCTCTAGACAAAATTACAGCTCAAAATATAAAGAAAGATGAGTGGAAAGCCATTGCCAAGCACTTTCAAGTGCCTCTTTCATATCAAATGACTAAAGAAGTAATAAAAAATGTGGTGATTGAACATCTAGTACATGATAACTTCTTAGAGAGCACAGCTATAGAAATGTTAACCCCCATGTCAGCTTCTAGGGTAACCATCGCTCATAGTTCCCCAACAGACAAAGATCCTAGCTCCCTAAAAGAACAAGACAGGAGTGCTCCTAGCCAGTTGGAATTAGAAAAACTAAAATTAGAATTTCAGTTTAAAATGCAGGAGATGCAGGTACAGAATCAAAGGGAAGAGAGAGATTTTCAGTTACAAGTGCAGGACAGGAGACTAAAAAAGGAAGAGAAGGAGTTAGAGATTAAGGAATTAACTTTACAGAATGATTCAAAGTTCAGACAGGAAGAGATAGATTTAAAGAAGAAATTGTCAACTTTCAATCCTGCTACTGCTGCCCCGCTAGTCCCTACTTTTGATGAATCAGATGTTGACGGGTCATTTAAAGCATTTGAAAGCGTTGCTAAACGTAATGAATGGCCGGAACATCAGTGGATATCCCTCCTTGTCCCTAGGCTCATAGGTAAGGCATACAGGGTGTACAACAGTCTTTGTGAGCAAGATGACTATGCACAATTGAAACTTAGTATTTTGGATGCCTACTCTATAACACCTGCTGGGTACAGACAACAATTTAGGAAATACATTAAGCCAGATTTCCACACCTATGTAGAATTTGCTAGTGAAAAATTAAGGCAATTTAAGAAATGGCTAGATGCAACTAAAACTACCACCTTTTCTGAACTAGTAAACTTGATTGTAATGGAAGAATGGAAGAATGGAAGAACAAACTACCTTTTAACGTCCTGAGACATGTTGAGGAGCGGGGAGAGTGTGAACTCATGCAAGCCGCCAAAGTGGCCGATGCGTATGCCTTGTTAATGGGATCCCTGGGTAGTAGAGGTCGTGGTTCACAGCATAATGTTAGATTCTCCTCTGGGGAAGGTTTTGGAGGCGTGGGTGGTAAGCCGACCAGATTTACACCAAATACCACTTATTCCATGTTCTGTACGTATTGTAAGAAACCTGGTCACACAATTCAAAACTGTAAACATCCTAATTGTAAGCCTCTCAAAGCCAAAATCCATTCATGCCCCCTAAATCAAACTATGGACCGAGAAAACCAGTAGCCACGGCTAATATTACTAATTCTCCCCAGAAACTTTTCCAGCCATACATGTCCACAGGAAAAGTCTCCCTGATTGGTAGTGAAAACAAGACTTTCCCTATTCACATATTACGTGATACAGGTGCTGCTCAGACCATCACGAGTAAAGATGTCCTTCCTAACATAACCAGTGCTTATACTGATGATAAAGTCATCCTCTCAGATCTCTCCTCCCATCCTTCATATCCTTTGGCTAAAGTTAACCTTCAGTGTCCCCTTATCACCGGGGAAGTTCAAGTAGCCATTAAATCTGATAAATTACCAGTGCCAGGGGTTCAGATGTTGTTGGGTAATGATCTAGCTGGGAGCTTAGTGGTGCCTAATGTAACAGTTGTTGAGTCCCCCCTAAAGGAGAGTCCCACTAAGGCTTTAGATATAACAACACCCCACTTGTTCCCCTCTTGTGCTGTCACTAGATCTCAGAAGAATTCTCCTGTTCCTCCACCTACAGTGATTCCTTCAGAAAAACTGTATAACAATATAATTTCAAAGGACAATTTAATTCAGGCCCAGGAACAAGACCCTACTCTAAGTAAGATAAGACATGCAGCAACTGATGGAAAAGATCTAACTAAACTGCCTTGTTTTTACTATCAGGCAGGAGTAATCATGAGAGCGTACAGGCCTCCTGAGCTAGTACCGATGGACGCATGGTCAGAAACTCATCAAGTTGTCATTCCTTCATCTGTAAGACCAGCCATAATAGAACTAGCCCATAATGGATTATCAGGTCACTTAGGTATCCATAAAACTTATAAAAAAATTCTCCAACATTTTTTCTGGCCAGGAATTAAAAATGATGTGCCAAAATTTGTAAAATCATGTCATGTGTCAGCTGGTAGGGAAACCTAATAAATGTATTGCTCCAGCTCCACTCAAGCCCATTCCAGTAGTCACGGAGCCTTTTGAAAAAATTGTAATTGACCGTGTTGGTGTAGCGGTCTCCCCTTAATACAGACCGCTTGCAACTACATTCTCTAATTATGTACATCGCGCTTAGCTATAAATATTATAAACCTTTTATTTTCATAATTTTCATTATTCTCTTTATTTCAATGTACTCATTATGTTTCTTTATTTATGTTTTTCTTTTGTTTTTTGTGTTTATAATGTATTTTGTTGTGCTGCAAACCATTCCGTCAACATCAACTTGTCACGCTCTGTCCTCGGACAGGGCGCATACACCATTTATGTATTTATTATTAGAATTTACATTTTGTTTATTAATACCATATTTTTGATAATAAAATAACTTCAACTGGAGTCGAGTTTTCTCTCTCCAGTCAACCAACTAGCTACACAGTCCTCCCCGAGCACCAGCACTTACAATTGGTGACCCAGAGTGACTAGCTATGGTTGTAAGTGGCATATAGCCTGTGCTATAAAAGAGCACATTTCTCCCAGTGAGATGGCCTAAGTCATTTGACTTATTCGCTAGATCACTCCTTTTGGCAAAAAGCCCTGCCTCCTCTATGGTGTTCGCAGGATTGAGCCTAAGGTCAGGAGAAAATTACACTTCTGTGTAATTTGCCACTTATGAGGTTATCCCCTCCCACCCACCCTGGCACCTTCTGTGCCATTTAAGACGCCGTCACTGCGTCTACGGCACGGCCTATGCGCGTTTAGCGCGGCCTATGCCTCTTCAGACGCCTTACTGTGTCTTCAGCCGCCTCTTGCGCACCTCTGACGCCTTCATGCGTCATCACCAACCCCAGCGCCCACAATGCGCTTCTGTGTCTTCAACACCCCTATGCACCCTCAGTGCAAATTAATGTTCAATCCCTGCCCCCCCGCCTCGCGGCGTTAAAGTTATTAACTACACCATCACCATCATCACTCACCGCCCTGTGGATTACTCACCGCTCTGTGGATTACTCATCGTCCTGTGGATTACTCATCGTCCTGTGGATTACTCTATCTCCCGTGGATTACTTACCTACAGTGCATAGTGCTCCCACCTGTGTTCAGTGAATCCCCGGCGTAGTTACAGTGCCACAACATTACTCAGTGTTGCAGTGTTACATTACAGTGCCTTCCCGGACACTCAGTGCTTTAGTGTCCACCAAGGTGCCCTACATGGGACGTGTTTATACACCAGTGTCAATAGTGTTACCTGGTTCGTTCCCTGAGCCACTGCGGCCCGTTCACACCAGCGCTGCTGCCACTCAGTTCAACAATCTACTTCACCATGCCTGACAACGACGACCTCCACACTGCAGCAGCCGTGGCACTCAGATCACCACCTTTCTGTCCACAGAACCCGTCTATGTGGTTCGCTGTTTTGGAGTGCGGATTTAAGGCATCCAAAATCTCCAATAGCCTCACCCAGTTCACCCATGCTGCTAGCCTCCTGCCTCCTGACGTCCTTCCACAAGTCTCCGACGTCATATCAAAAGCTTCCACCTCCACCACCCCTTATGAAAACCTGAAGACTGCTCTACTCTCAATACTTCAGTCTTCTATAGCCACCCGCCTCAAAGAACTGTTCGCCAAGGATGAGTTGGGTGATGAGAAGCCTACAGACCTGCTGCGTCGCATGAAGCAGCTACTCGGAGACAAATACGACACCTTCGACCCCGAGTTGTTCAAACAGCTGTTTTATCAACGTTTGCCTCCCGCTACACAGCTCGCCCTTTTCAGCATCAAGGACGGCCTAGACCCTAATGCTATCGCTAAGTTGGCAGACGACTTTATGGCAACCATCCCTACACCACAGGTTCCTTCAGTGTCCTCAGTCACTACTCCTCAGGACAACACTCAGCTCGCTCAGCTCACCAAGCTGGTATCCCAGCTAACGACTGAGGTCACTTCCCTCAAGAAGCAGTTCCAGGACCGCCAACGGTCCCGCTCCCCCACTCCTCAACACCGCCAGCACCGTCAGCACCGTCCCCGCTCGAGAAGCCCAGGGCTTTGCTGGTACCACAGTAACTACGGCGACAGAGCCTCGAAGTGTGCCGCCCCATGCGCATACAAGGCGTCAAACAAAAAGGGCGAGTATTAGTGCAGCGCGCTGCTCGCCAACCCTCAGCGCTGCTCCACCTTCACGACAGTTGCTCTAACATAAGGTTCCTGATTGATACCGGCGCCGACGTCAGTATCATCCCCGCGACCGCCAATCTACGAACCCTACCTCCCATCTTGCATCTCTTCGCCGCTAACGGAACCAAGATACCGGTCTACTCACGGCGCACCTTGCAACTGAACCTCTACCTCCGACGTTCCTTCGAATGGACCTTCTATGTCGGGAACGTCTCGCAGGCAATCCTTGGAGCAGACTTTCTAAGGCACTTCAACCTCTTGGTGGATGTCAAAGGTCAAAAGTTGGTTGATCCACTCACCTCCATCTCCTCCACAGCCCAACCAGCGCCAGGTAACAGCACGCACCTCGCTGTCATCCAAAAGGACCACCAGTTTGCTGACCTGCTTAAGTCTTTCCCTACGCTGACCCAGCCTTACTCAGCCAGCTTGCCTGTCAAACACCACGTCATGCATCACATCGAGACAACAGGACCACCAGTACACGCCAAGGCCCGTCGTTTAGCTCCAGAACGCTACCGACAAGCCAAGGCCGAGTTCGAGTCTCTGATGCGCCAAGGTATTGTGCGGCCAAGCAGCAGCAACTGGTCATCAGCCCTCCACGTCGTCCCCAAGAAAAACGGCGACATACGGCCCTGTGGAGACTACCGTGCCCTCAACTCTCACACCCAGATTGATAGATATCCCGTGCCAAACATCCAGGAGTTCTCGTCCCAGCTCGCTGGCTCCGCCATCTTCTCACGCATAGACCTCGTCAAGGCCTTTCATCAAATTCCAGTACACCCTGACGACATACCAAAGACCGCCATCATCACGCCCTTCGGTCTATTTGAGTATGTCAGGATGCCCTTTGGACTCATGAATGCGGCCCAGACCTTCCAACGTTTCATTGACGAGGTTCTTCGAGGCTTGCCCTTCTGCTTCGCGTACATCGACGATCTACTCATCGCGAGCCCAGATGAAGCCTCACACCGACAACACCTTCACCAAGTCCTCACCCGCTTACAAGACTATGGCGTACAGATCAATGTGGACAAGTCTGAGTTTGGTGTCACTTCTCTCACCTTCCTCGGCCACAGTGTAACTCCAGCAGGCATCGCTCCACTCCATACGAAGTGTGAAGCCATTAAGCAGTTCCCGAAGCCGTCCACCCAGCGCAAACTCAAAGAATTCCTGGGTATGATTAATTACTACAACCGCTTCATCCCACACTGCTCTCTCCTGCTTCAACCACTCTACGCCATGGTCAAGCCCTGTAAGCGTGGCCAGTCTGTCACTATCAAGTGGACTCCAGACGCTGACGCTGCTTTCCTGGCAGCTAAGAAGTCCCTCAGCGACACAGTCATGCTGTCTTTCCCATCTCCAGACGCTGAGACTTCCATAGTGACAGACGCCTCCGACACTGGGACTGGTGCCATCCTCCAACAACTCGTCGACAACGCCTGGAAGCCGATTGCCTTCTTCTCACAGAAGCTCAACACGGCCGAAACCAAGTACAGCGCATACGATCGAGAACTTCTCGCCATCTTCAAAGCTGTCAAGCGTTTCCGCTACTTCATTGAAGGCCGTCGCTTCCATGTGTACACCGACCACAAACCACTTACTACTGTTTTCCTGAGAAACAAGGATTCCTACACTCCACGGCAGTTCCGCCACATGGACTACATTTCTCAGTTCACCACCGATATTAGGTACATCAAAGGTGCAGACAACGCTCCAGCAGACGCCCTCTCTCGCAACATTACTGCTATAACGTCTTCTCTTGATTACGCCGTCATAGCTGCTGACCAGTCCGGCGACGCCGAACTGGACAAGCTACTGCACAACCCGGCGCTCAAGATTAAGAAACTTACGCTCCCAGGCACCAAGGTCACTCTCTACGCTGACGTTTCTACAGACGCTGTCCGTCCCTACCTGCCACAGCAACATCGCTACCAGGCCTTCCGTCAGCTCCACGACCTCTCTCACCCTGGTATCCGAGCTACACAACACTTGATGACGTCTCGTTTAATCTGGGAGGGCATCAACAAGGACATCAGACTCTGGACTCGTACCTGCACCAACTGTCAAGCCTCCAAGGTGACTCGACACACTCACTCTCTGCCCGGCACTTTCACACCCGTCACGGAAAGATTCGACCACATCCACATTGATCTGGTCGGTCCCCTGCCACCCTCTGCCGGTCATCGCTACATCCTCACCTGTGTGGATCGTTTTACACGTTGGGCCGAAGCCGCCCCCATCGCTGACATCACAACGGACACCGTCGCCCATGCTTTCATCGCTACTTGGGTCTCCAGGTTCGGTGTCCCTCTCAGCCTCACCTCAGACCGCGGCGGCCAGTTTGAGGCCAACGTGTGGAACAAGGTCATGACCCTGCTCGGCATCCGCCGCTACAGGACTTCCAGCTACCACCCTCAGGCCAACGGCATGGTCGAACGATTCCATCGCCAATTGAAGTCCTCCCTCATGGCTTCCACCCAACGAGAGAACTGGTCCCTAGCTCTCCCCATTGTTCTCCTCGGCATCAGATCCTCCCTAAAGGAAGACCTGCATCACTCCTCGGCTGAGCTGGTTTACGGCACCAACCTTAGGCTCCCAGGCGAACTACTGGTTAAAACACCCGACCCTGCACCCTGCAGTGCCCAAGACTTTGCCTCCCGCCTCAAAGGTGTCATGAGCAACCTTCAGCCAGTGCAACCTCGCTCTTCCCCGATGAGGACCTTTGTGAGCCAGGACCTCGACACCTGTACCCACGTCTTCATACGCGTGGATGCCGTCCGCCGTCCTCTAACGCAGCCCTACCAAGGACCCTACCTCGTCCTGAGACGGACCAGGAAGACTGTCACCATTGACAGGAACGGCGTTCAGGATGCGGTGGCCATCGACCGAGTCAAGCCGGCATATCTGTTGGCCCCAGACATCTCTACCATTAAATCGGCAACACAACAGCAGCACCACACTACCAAGATATCTTTCCTCCTTCCTCGTCACTAAGGGGGGGAGTATTGTAGCGGTCTCCCCTTAATACAGACCGCTTGCAACTACATTCTCTAATTATGTACATCGCTTAGCTATAACTATTATAAACCTTTTATTTTCATAATTTTCATTATTCTCTTTATTTCAATGTACTCATTATGTTTCTTTATTTATGTTTTTCTTTTGTTTTTATGTTTATGTATTTTGTTGTGCTGCAAACCATTCTGTCAACATCAACTTGTCACGCTCTGTCCTCGGACAGGGCACATACACCATTTATGTATTTATTATTAGAATTTACATTTTGTTTATTAATACCATATTTTTGATAATAAAATAACTTCAACTGGAGTCGAGTTTTCTCTCTCCAGTCAACCAACTAGCTACACAGTCAGTCCTCCCTGAGCATCAGCACTTACATTGGTCCCTTGCCTAAAACAAAAAAAGGTAATCAATATTTGTTAACCATCATGGACACTACCACTCGTTACCCAGAAGCATGTCCACTAAAGAACATTACTTCCAAAAGTATTGTGAAATGCCTTCTCCATCTCCATCAGTAGGCATTCCCAAAATCATTCAGTCTGATAGAGGAAGCAATTTTACCAGCCATCTTTTCCAACAGGTAGTGAATGAACTAAACATTGCTCATGTAACATCATCGGCTTACCACCCACAATCCCAAGGTTGTCTGGAGAGATTCCATCAAACTTTTAAGACCATGTTAAAGAAATATTGCCCAGAACACCACCAAGAAGATTGGGACGAAAAAGTTGATTTTCTATTGTTTGCAGTGAGAGAAAGCCCCCAGGACTCTTTAGGTTTCTCTCCCTTTGAACTTCTGTATGGTAGGCAGATCAGAGGGCCTCTTAAACTTCTCAAGGACCAATGGTTTAACCAAAATAATACTTCAAGCCCCAGTGTATCTGACTACATCCATAATCTCAGAGATAAAATAAATGGAGTAAGATCCTTGGCTAAGTCTAATTTTCTCAAATCTCAAAATAAAATGCAACAACAGTTTCAACTTAAAGCTACCATGAGAACTTTCAATCCTGGTGATAAAGTTTTACTTTTTCTTCCCACTCCTGGCAATTCTTTACAAAGTAAATTTTCTGGATCCTACATAGTTGCTAAAAAATTGACTCCTCTCAATTATATAGTTCACACTCCTGATCGCCGTAGGGACTCTCAGTTAGTCCACATTAACTTAATGAAACCCTATATCTCCAGAAAACCAGAGGACACCACTGCCATTGTACCTGTAACCCATGTATGTCAAATAGGAGAGGAGTCAGTAGCTGTGCCACCCGAGGAAGAGTCTGATATGGAATTTGACATTTTTTCACCACAAGGAAAACCATCCAACAGCCAAATATTGTCAACCCTTGATGAGTATTTATCCTGTATTACATTCCCCCAAAGAAAAGACTTAAAAGAGTTATTAAATGACTATCCACAAGTAACAGCTGACCTTCCTGGGCTCTGCAATGTTACCCAACACGAAATAAAATTAATTTCAAGTGAAATTAAACCAATTAGACAACCTGCCTACCGTATCTCACCCTTAAAGAAAGAAATAATGAAAAAAAAAGTTGATTTTCTACTCCATCATAACCTAGCTGAACCTAATATATCACCTTGGGCTTCACCCTGCTTGTTAACACCCAAACCGGACGGTAGTAGCCGGTTTTGCACAGACTATCGTAAGCTAGATAAGGTGACAGTTCCTGACTCCTATCCTCTACCTCTAATTGAAGACCTGTTAGATAGTGTAGGGAAATCCCCATTTGTCACCACAATAGATCTACTAAAAGGTTATTATCAAATACCTCTCTCTGAAAACGCTAAAGACATCTCGGCCTTCATCACCCCTTTTGGTCTATATCAATACACTGTGATGCCCTTCGGTCTCTCTAATGCGCCTGCCACCTTCCAGAGAGCCATTAATTACATAATCCAAGATCTGGAGGGGACATCCGCATACCTGGACGACTTGGTGGTGACGTCAGAGAGTTGGGAGGAACACCTGGTGCGTCTACGACATCTGATGGACCGGTTACTGGAGGCTGGGCTTACCATCAACCTAGCCAAGGCCACCTTCGGGAAATCTTCGGTGGTCTATCTGGGACATGTGGTGGGGAACGGCACCGTTCGTCCCAAGAAGGCCAACGTGGAGGCCATCTTGAGCTTCCCTATCCCTGCCACCAGGAAGGCCCTTATGAGGTTCCTGGGAATGGCCGGTTTCTACCGGCGTTTCTGCAGGAACTTCTCCACCCTAGCCGCTCCCTTGACGGATCTCACCAGCGCTTCCGTCCCCTTCCACTGGACCCAGGCATGTGACCAAGCTTTTGGACATCTCAAGGCGTTCCTGGCTTCCGAGCCAGTGGTTTGGACACCGGACCACTCACGCCCCTTCCAACTACAAATTGACGCCAGCGGAGTGGGTATTGGGGCTGTCCTACTCCAAACAGACCCTCTAAGCGACATCCTCCAGCCTGTCGCTTACCACTCCGCCAAGCTCAAAACACACCAGTTCAACAATTCCACCATCGAGAAGGAAGCACTAGCGCTGGTCCTGGCTCTCCAGCGGTTCGTGTGCTACTTCCATCCCAGCCCTCAAACCATCAGAGTGTACACAGACCACAACCCTCTTGCCTTCCTCCACGCCATGAAGAATAAAAACCAACGCATACTGCGCTGGGCCCTCCTCACTCAACCCTTCAACCTCCAGATACAACACATAAAGGGGGTCGACAACTTGCTGGCAGACACCCTCTCAAGATCTCCTTCGTGATCCCACTGCGGAGGTCTTACGGGGGGGGGGGGGGGAATTGTTACGGCCCAATACAACAAGCCGTAACAACCCCTACCTCAATTACCACCACCACCAAGTTCGAGTCTGAGCCCGAACCCACCGGCACGGCTTCACCCAACAACAAGGCTTGAGTCCCCGACCAGGATATGTTTCGACTCGTCAAGGAAGCCGGGCTTCACTTCCGAGCTTATAAATAAGCCTGGCGGACCGGAGGAAGGCAGTAGGAACTTGTCCTCTCACCAGTGAACAACAACCTCTTGGATTACTACAACGGGATCACCATTACCACATAAGGCTGAGTAACCATACTGTCCCTGTTTTCCCCATCACGTCTCAGGACCCAATTAGGTTTATATTTATCCATATTTATGTGTATTTACTGTGTGTGTGTTTTTTCTGTCTTGTGTGCATTGTTTTGGGTAGGATTTAATTTCAAGAAAAGTACATGTAAGACTCGCTCCTTTTGTTTTCCCCCACCGTGAAAAAGTTCTGGACCTACAATACCTGCACTTAAGTATTGTTTTTTTTTTTCTTGTTATGGCTACGGACCTCTTCGATAATCCCAGGTACACGGTCCAATAAGTTCGTGGCCGTAATACTGTGCAGAGACAGAGCATTCCTAGCCGGTCCCAAGTCCGGGTAAATGGGGAGGGTTGGCCTATGGAGTTGGTGCGTGGCGCGCACCACCTCGATATGCCGTAAAACATTGGGTTTAACACTGACACTGCTGCCATTATTCATTTTTCACTGATACTGATACTGATTACTGTTGCCATTTCCAGCCTGCTATTTCTAAAGGAAATGCTTTTCTAAAGGATCTTGAAGGCGAGCTGCTTGTCTTGTTTATTTTGTTCTGTTTCAAAATGAATGTGTTTAGTTTCATGGAGTTTAATAAGGCTACTGGCGAAAGACTTCTCCTCCAAAAAGTCTTAACGACGGAAGAGAGCTCCCCATGGGTCCCTTGGAAGACTCTCTAGAGGTCATGTATATTCATCCTATAGGATATGCTTGTCGTTTAACCCAATCTAGGATATGCTCAACAGTCTGTGCAGAGACAGAGAATTCCTAGCCGGTCCCAAGTCCGGGTAAATGGGGAGGGTTGGCGTATGGAGGTGGTGCGTTTCGCGCACCACCTTGATATACCGTAAAACATTGGGGTTGACACTGCCATTATTCATTATTCACTGATATTATTGAGGTTACTGCTGCCATGTCCCGCCTGCTATTTCTAAAGGAAATGCTTTTCTAAAGGATTTTGAAAGCGAGCTGCCGCCTGTTTTGTTTTGTTTATTTTGTTCTGGTTCAAAAGGAATGTGTTTAGTTTCATGGAGTTTAATAGGGCTACTGGCGAAGGACTTCTTCTCCAAAAAGTCTTAACGACGGAAGAGAGCGCCCCATGGGTCCGTTGGAGGACTCTCTAGAGGTCATGTATATTCACCCTATAGGATATGCTTGTCGTTTAACCCAAACTAGAATATGCTCAACAGTCTGTGCAGAGACAGAGCATTCCTAGCCGGTTCCAAGTCCGGATAAATGGGTAGGGTTGGCGTATGGAGGTGGTGCGTTGCGCGCACCACCTCGATATGCCATAAAACATTGGGGTTGACACTGCCATTATTCATTTTTCACTGATATTATTGAGGTTACTGCTGCCATGTCTTGCCTGCTATTTATAAAGTAAATGCTTTTCTAAAGGATTTTGAAGGTGAGCTGCTGACTTGTTTTGTTTTGTTTATTTTGTTCTGGTTCAAAAGGAATGTGTTTAGTTTCATGGAGTTTAATAGGGCTACTGAAGAAAGACTTCTCCAAAAAGTCTTAACGACGGAAGAGAGCGCCCCATGGGTCCGTTGGAAGACTCTGTAGAGGTCATGTATATTCACCCTATAGGATAAGCGTGTCGTTTAACCCAATCTAGGATATGCTCAACAGTCTGTGCAGAGACAGAGCATTCCTAGCCGGTCGCAAGTCCGGGTAAAAGGGGAGGGTTGGCGTATGGAGGTGGTGCGTGGCGCGCACCACCTCCATATGCCGTAAAACATTGGGGTTGACACTGATACTGCTGCCATTATTCATTATTCACTGATACTGATACTGATACATATTACTGCTGCCATTTACTGCCTGCTATTTCTAAAGGAAATGCTTTTCTAAAGGATCTTGAAGGCGAGCTGCCTGTTTTGTTTATTTTGTTCTGTTTCAAAAGGAATGTGTTTAGTTTCATGGAGTTTAATAGGGCTACTGGCGAAAGACTTCTCCTCCAAAAAGTCTTAACGACGGAAGAGAGCGCCCCATGGGTCCGTTGGAAGATTCTCTAGAGGTCATGTATATTCACCCTATAGGATATGCTTGTCGTTTAACCCAACCTAGGATATGCTCAACAGTCTGTGCAGAGACAGAGCATTCCTAGCCGGTCCCAAGTCCGGGTAAATGGGGAGGGTTGGCGTATGGAGGTGGTGCGTTGCGCGCACCGCACCACCTCGATATGCCGTAAAACATTGGGGTTGACACTGCCATTATTCATTATTCACTGATATTATTGAGGTTACTGCTGCCATGTCCTGCCTGCTATTTCTAGAGTAAATGCTTTTCTAAAAGATTTTGAAGGCGAGCTGCTGCCTGCTTTGTTTTGTTTATTTTGTTCTGGTTCAAAAGGAATGTGTTTAGTTTCATGGAGTTTAATAGGGCTACTGGCGAAAGATTTCTCCTCCAAAAAGTCTTAACGACGGAAGAGAGCGCCCCATGGGTCCGTTGGAAGACTCTCTTGAGGTCATGTATATTCACCCTATAGGATAAGCGTGTCGTTTAACCCAACCTAGGATATGCTCAACAGTCTGTGCAGAGACAGAGCATTCCTAGCCGGTCCCAAGTCCGGGTAAATGGGGAGGGTTGGCGTATGGAGGTGGTGCGTGGCGCGCACCACCTCGATATGCCATAAAACATTGACGTATATGCTGATCATACAATGTATATGCTTAAACAACAGTTTCTCTCCTTTTACAGGCAGTGAACCTACAGATTAAGTGTTGAAAAGGCAAAAACTATAGGCAAAAAGTGTTTTGAACACTAGTGAACAATAGTGAACAATTCTGAAGTGATCAGAAACAATGAATCGTAAGGATTCCGACCAAGGGCCATCTGGCTTGTGCACTGCTGATGAATCTCTGTGGAGTTCAAGCAGAAAAGATGAGTGATATTGATAAGAATTACGACATCAATGAAGAAGGAGACTTGTCCTCTTCAGAGGAAGAGGCTCTAGTTTCTTTAAGAAAAAGCAAGAAGACAATGGGCACTGTCTATGAATCTAAAAATGATTCAGGTCTGTACACAAGTGTTTTGTGCTATTTGCTATTTGTGTTTAAATCATTGTTATATAGTAAGTGAGTAAGGGGAGTACTGAGGCTGCATTTCTCTTTTTTGACAGAAGACGAGGATGAAGGCGAACAGGAAAATGCTCCCCGAATGTCTAGTAGGGAAATGGAGCAGCTGGCGCTGAGCGCACCAGTAGGCATGGAGGCTTTATTAGCTCAGATTCCACATATCCCGGGTATTGAAAAGGACAGCTTTGTGAAGCTATTTAAACAGTTTGATACTGTTCCAACATCGAAACAGATCTCTGATCACTTCGATGAAAAGATAGATAAGCTGAAGAAGCAGCTATCTGATTGTGAAGCCTTAAAGCACAGATGTCTGCATTACGCAGAAGCATTCTGGGCTGTCAACCAGAAAGTCAGATGTAAAAGCCTGATGGAGGGAAACTTGCAAACTTGCAAACTTTCTCGACCTCGAGCGGACAAGAATTTTTACCGACCGCGCCACGACTGTCCTGTCAAAGGATGCGAAGGCAAGGCGGTAAACCTTAATAGACACCTTGCACAGTGTCATAAGGGCTTAACTTTGCAGGACAGGCAAAACGCTCTTGATGCATATAGCCAATTGAAGGCGATACGTAAGACGCTTGAAACAGGTCAGCTTCCACCGGAAGCAAAGGTCAAGAGTAAATTCAATAGACACAACAGGAAGTGTCATATCTTTGACCAAAGTTTCAAGCGCATTGATGTGCATTTGATCAAAACTCACTAGTGCTTATAAGAATGCATTAGAAAATAGTCCCTTGCTCGAGGAAGAGAAAGCAGAGCAGATAACCATACAGGTTGAGTCAGGCTCGCTCGACCTGAGTGTCACAGATAGCCTTTCTACTTTAATGAATGCTTTCCAAGCATATGTAGGCAAATACACTTCCCTTGGCAGTTACTCAGCCAGGAAGACTGTAACAATTGCTGCAAGATTTTTGCAAGCAAACCTAAGTAGAAACATTATTAGTGACATAAGCGGGTCCACGGTTTTTAAAGCAATTAAAAATGCGGCAGGAGATGACGGATACTTTCGTGAGAAGAGGCTAGTTTACTCTGCCTCTTATCTAAGTAAGATAACTACAAGCCTGAGACGGTTTTTGGAATTTTTGTTAAAAAATTCTAAGAACATAAAGATCTCCCACGCTTTGTATGAACAAGGTACCCAGATCCTGACAGCAGTTCATGCCAAATTCCATAAGGATGAGGAACGTGAACGCATTGAAAGGCGCTTACAGAAAAACCGTGACCTGCTATCTCTGCATGAGATTGAAACTCTCCTACAGTGTGGTTATATAACTTCTTTAATGGACCAGGCGGCAGCTGCCCTGGTTGATAAGTTTGCTAGGCCCATAGGCCCCTTTCAGTTCACGGCCATGAGGGATACTTGTAATGCAAGTGACATCCTTCAGGAGAGTTAGAGTGTTTTCTGAATTCCGGCTCTCACGAGTACGCGAATAGGGAAAAAGTGGTCAAAGAAGGTCAAGAGGACCGTTATATAATTACTCTTGAGTTATGGAAAGTTAATTATACTGAGACGCTACACCACCTTCGCTCTGTTGACAGGAATATGGAGGGCTCCATCACACCATATACACCAAACACTTCTTGCCCCTTCTCTTTCCTTTAGTGTAATTTGTGACCAAGAAACAAATATCCAACATCAATGGTGTTCCATTCATAAATCGTAAGCCGTGTGTCCTTGTGTAGGAAGGTCTGATAGACCCAAACCGTAAGTTCATATTCAGGGATTTCGTGGTAAATCTCAGTGTTGGGGAGTTTTTACAATATAATCCTGAAAACAAAAGTCAGTGGGTAAAACTAAACAATCACTACTCCACCCCTTTTTTTTTTCTCCTTCCCTACATACTATGCATAGTATACTCAACACATCTGTGAAGGTTTCAGGCCGCGGAAACCATTATTTATCTCGCAAAACGTCTCTGAAGTTATATTAGGTTATGTTATGTTAGGTTGGTTAAGTTAGATTGAGTTATGGTTAGGTTAAGATTGTTAGGTTAGGTTACGGTTATGTTATGGTTAGGTTAAGTTACGTTAGGTTCGGTTATACAAGATTTTAAAATTTTATTACCCAAAAGTTAGGATTCTCAACCTTAGATTTCTTTCAGGATTTCGGTAATAAAATGTAAAAATCTTATATAACCGAACCTAACTGAACCGTACCTAACCTAACTTAACCTAACCATAACATAACCGTAACCTAACCTAACAACCTTAACCTAACCATAACTCAATCTAACTTAACCAACCTAACATAACTTCAAAGACGTTTTATGAGGTAAATAATGGTTTCTGCCGCCTGAAACCTTCACGTGTGTGAGCCTGACCTGCTCAGAGGCAAACGTGCTGCTACTTGCTCGTGCTACAAGGGATACCAGGTTGTATTATCCATTACAGATATTTTATTGTGTTTTTGTGTGTCAACACAAGGGATACCAGGCTATATTTTTACCATAAGTATTTTATTGCGTTTTGTGTACATTTTTGTGAAAAAGTATTTAGATGGCTGAGTGCGTAGTACTCAATATAGGCGAGGTGGTTACAGGTATGGAGGGTGGAGTGGTGTTGGAGGGGGGAGTGGTGAGGTGTGGTTCTTGTGGAATGGAGAGACAATGTAAGGTAAGTGGATGTAAATTGTGTGAAGTGTTAGCTAGAAATGTAGCCTTAGAGGAAGAGGTTAAGGAGGTGAAAGTATTGTTGGCACAGACGAGACAACAGTTATTAGAGCTAAGGCAGGAAGCTAGCGTCAGGTCACGAGACTCAGGTCAGGTTAGGTCAGGTGACTCAGGTCAGAGACAAGGGGGGAATAGTTGGAGGATTGTGGGTAGGGGAGGGAAGGGGAGCGTGAACCCTCCCTTGTGTGAGGTGGAATTTCCTCCCCTGGGTCAGGTAGAGTGTAGCAACAAGTTTGGCTTGTTAGCTACACAGGAAGAGGAAGAGGTGGTGATAGAAGTAGGAGCAGGTGAAGGGGACAGGACACCCAAGGCAAAGATAGTGAAGAGGAAGTTAGATGGGAAGGAGAGGAAGGAGGGTGGGAAGGTGAGGAAGGACAGGGAAGGGTTAGAAGGGTCGCAAGAAGTGTTAGTTCTGGGTGACTCCAGGATTTGGTATTTAGACGAGACCTTCTGTGAAGCCGACAGGGCAAGGAGGATGACGTGTTGTCTTCCTGGGGCCGGAGTACAGGACGTGATAGAGAGATACAAGAAGGTTGTGGAGGGGACAGGGAAAGTGGCGTTAGTGGTGGTTCACGTGGGCGTGAACGATGTAGGCAGGGTAAGGTCAGAGGAGCTAGTGCTTAGGTATAGGGAGTTTCTGAGGGAGATAAGGGAGAGTGGTAGGAGGTGTATAGTCTTAGGGGTGCTCCATTTACAGGGAGTTTGAGGCTGGTGGCTCTCACATGCCCTTGGCCTCAACGAGAGGTTGAGGAGGATGTGTGTGGAGGATGGGGTAGGTTTTATGGATGAGTGGAGGAGGTTCTATGGGAGACAGGAGCTGTATGCCAGGAATGGTGTACACTTCAGTAGGAAGGGAGTGCAGGAACTTAGTGAGTGTCTTGAGAGGGCTGTTAGGCAGTCCAGTCAGGGAAACTAAATATTAATAGAGGTAAGGGTAATAGTGACAAAGGACAGGGTAAAGAGAGGGAGGTGCATGAACTAAATGTCTTTTATACAAACGGGAATAAATAGTGATATCAGTAAATTTGCCGATGACACAAAGATAGGAAGACAGGTAAAGAATTTAGACGATGCTAGGAAGCTGCAGGATGACTTAAATAGGCTGTACGAGTGGTCAGAGAAATGGCAAATGCAGTTTAATGTTAACAAGTGTAGCATTATGAGCGTAGGTAAAGGAAATAGGTCTGTAGACTACACATTAAATGACACTACCTTGGGAAGGTCATATAGTGTGAGGGATTTAGGAGTTCAAATGAGCAGTGACTTGCGCCCCAGGGAACAGTGTATTATAGCTAGATATAGAGCCAACAAGATACTGGGATTTATTAGTAGGTGTGTGACAAATAGGAGTTCTGAGGTCATTCTGAGGTTGTATTTAGCGCTAGTTAGACCCCACCTAGATTATGCAGCTCAATTTTGGTCTCCTTATTATAGGAAGGATATAGGCTCCTTGGAGGCAGTTCAGAGAAGAATGACCAAGATGATTCAGGGGCTGAGAAATTTACCCTACAAAGATAGGTTAAAACGTCTTAATCTCCACTCCCTAGAGAGGAGGGGGGCAAGAGGGGATATGATTGAGGTTTTCAAATGGGTAAAAGGAATTAATAAGGGAAACATTGATCAGGTTTTAGAATTTAGTACCCAGGATAGGACGCGTGGAAATGGGTACAAGCTAGAAAAACTTAGATTCAGGACAGACATAGGTAGATATTGGTTCACAAACAGAGTCGTGAACGATTGGAATAGATTGGATAGACACGTAGTAAGTGCTGAGTCAATAGGTAGCTTTAAAAGACGGCTGAATGAGAGTATGGATAGGGATGACAGGTGGGATGGCTAAATATTGGATTATTCCAAGGGTGGGGGACAAGGAACTGCCCCGTATAGGTCATTAACTGGCCTCTTGCAGTCTCCTAATTTCTTATGTTCTTATGTTCTAATAAATAAGATAGACACACTTAAGAGGTATCGCATGTGTTGAAGAGTTAGATATTATAGGTATTACAGAAACTTGGTTAGATATTGCAGGCAAACATTTCTTACCTGAAGTAGGAATAGATGGGTACACTTTTTTCCACAGGGATAGAGTAGGGACGAGAGGGGGACGTGTGGCACTGTATGTTAGAAACACATTAAAAAGCTATGTCAATACCACAATAAAAGCAGATAGGAATACGGAGTCATTATGGATTGACATTATTATAGGGGGGAATAAGTTAGTTGTAGGCATTATATATAGGCCTCCGGATTTAGATGAAGCAGCTAGTGCACCCCTGATGCAGGAGCTTGCAAGGGCATCTAGGTATAATAATGTGTGCATTATGGGGGACTTTAGTTATAGGAGAATAGACTGGGATAGTATGACAGGAGACGGGTGCTCGGAGGAATTCTTAAATGTCGTCCAGGATGGTAAGGGAACCAACACGACAGGGAAATATTTTAGATCTGGTCTTAACGAATAATGAAACTTTGGTAAGTCAGGTTGAGATAAGAGCGAGATTTGATGTTAGTGACCACCACGAAATTAGATTCAAGATTAATGCAAAGAGGCAGGTAGAACAGAACACTGCTTTAGTACCAGATTTTAGAAAAGGAAATTACCAGGGCCTCAGACATTATTTCCAGGGTATAAATTGGGAGGGTATAGGAGTAGGCAGAGAGGAGGATCAAAACATTGAGGTAGAATTGCATTATAATAACATAGTAAGGGAAATTTATACAGGGCAGGAACAGCATATACCTAAGAGGAGGATTAGGTCAAATAAAAATTATCCAAAATGGATGAATAGCAACATTTGAAGGGAAATTGGATTAAAAAGGGGACTCTATACGAGAATTAAAAGGGGAGAAGTACAGGTAGTAGGGCAATATATAATGACCTAGCTAAGAAGGTTAAAAAGGATATTAGGACTGCAAAGAGGAATTATGAGGTTAGGATAGCTAGAGATGCCCAGAAGGATCCAAAGGGATTCTATCAGTTGTACAAGGCTAAAACAAAGGAAAGAATAGGACCTCTTAAAGGAATGGATGGCAGCTTGATAGAAAATGGTGAGGATATTAGTAAGGAATTAAATAAATACTTCTCGTCCGTATTTTCTCAAGAAACGTCGGGTAGGGAACTGGAGCCAGTACAGATCTTTAGGGGACAAGAGGATGATAAATTAAGCGAAATAGCCATAAGTAGGGAAGTAGTTAGCAAGAAAATAGATAGATTTAAAAAGACTAAATCTCCAGGGCCGGACGACATTTTTCCGAGGATTCTTAGGGAATGTAGAGAACAACTCGTTGAACCTATTGCAATGATTTTTGGAGAATCACTAGACACAAGAGTGGTTCCTAGACTATGGAGGCAGGCAAATGTAGTACCTATATTCAAGAAAGGAGATAAGGCAGAAAGTAGTAACTACCGCCCAATTAGTTTAACATCAGTGGTAGGCAAGATGTTAGAAGCTATCATAGCAAGGGTAATTAGGAAACATTTAGATGAATACAAGCTAATTAGACAGTCAACATGGTTTTAGCAAGGGGAAGTCATGCCTCATAAATTTATTATCCTTCTATAGGAAAGTATTTGAAACAATAGATAAGGGGGACGAGTATGATATACTTTATTTGGACTTCAGTAAAGCCTTTGACAGAGTACCCCATAGGAGACTATTAAGTAAAGTTAAGGCTCACAGCATAGGTGGGAAGGTACTAGAATGGATTAGGGGATGGCTTATTGGTAGGGAACAGAGGGTACAAATTAATGGGAAGAAAATATAATGGGGTAATGTCACTAGTGGGGTACCACAGGGATCAGTACTAGGACCATTGTTATTCATAATTTATATAAATGACTTAGAGACAGGAATAAATAGTGATATCAGTAAATTTGCCGATGACACAAAGATAGGAAGACAGGTAAAGAATTTTGACGATGCTAGGATCCTGCAGGATGACTTAAATAGGCTGTACGAGTGGTCAGAGAAATAGCAGATGCAGTTTAATGTTAACAAGTGTAGTATTATGAGCGTAGGTAAAGGAAATAGGTCTGTAGACTATACATTAAATGACACTACCTTAGGAAGGTCATATAGTGTGAGGGACTTAGGAGTTCAAATAAGCAGTGACTTGCGCCCCAGGGAACAGTGTATTATAGTTAGAAATAGGGCCAACAAGATACTGGGATTTATTAGTAGGTGTGTGACAAATAGGAGTTCTGAGGTCATTCTGAGGTTGTATTTAGCGTTAGTCAGATCCCACCTAGATTATGCAGCTCAATTTTGGTCCCCTTATTAAAGGAAGGATATAGGCTCCTTGGAGGCAGTTCAGAGAAGAATGACCAAGATGATTCAGGGGCTGAAAATTTTACCCTACAAAGATAGGTTAAAACATCTTAATCTCCATCCCTAGAGAGGAGGGGGGCAAGAGGGGATATGATTGAGATTTTCAAATGGGAAAAAGGAATTAATAAGAGAAACATTGATCAGGTTTTAGAATTTAGTAGCCAGGATAGGACACGTGGAAATGGGTACAACCTAGAAAAACTTAGATTCAGGACAGACATGAGTAGATATTGGTTCACAAACAGAGTCGTGAACGATTGGAATAGGCTGGATAGACACATAATAAGTGCGGAGTCAATAGGTAGCTGTAAAAGACGGTTGGATGAGAGTATGGATAGGAATGACAGGTGGGATGGCTAAATATTGGATTATTCCAAGGGTGGGGGACAAGGAACTGCCTCGTGTAGGTCATTAACTGGCCTCTTGCAGTCTCCTCATTTCTTATGTTCTTATGTATAGTATGTGGGGAAAGAGAAAAAAAAGAAAGGGGTGGAGTAGTGATTGTTTAGTTTTACCGGTTAAGGTTGTTAGTTTAGGTTATGGTATGGTTAGGTTAGGTACGGTTCAGTTAGGTTCAGTTATATTAGATTTTAAAATTTTATTACCCAAAGGTTAGGGTTCTCAACCTTAGATTTTTTCTGGATTTGGGTAATAAAATGTAAAAATCTTATATAACCGAACCTAACTGAACCGTACCTAACCTGACCATAACATAATCGTAACCTAACCTAACCTTAACCTAACCATAACTCAATCTAACTTAACCAATCTAACATAACATAACCTAACATAACTTCAAAGACGTTTTGCGAGGTAAATAATGGTTTCCGCCGTCTGAAACCTTCACAGATGTGTTGAGTACGCTATGTATAGTATGTAGGGAAGGAGAAAAACCTATCCTGATGGTACTATTCCGAGAAAGGGAGATATCCTAATTTTGAAGGATATGACGGTAAGTGTGTGTGTGTGTGTGTGTGTGTGTGTGTGTGTGTGTGTGTGTGTGTGTGTGAACCAGATACTGAACCACATGGGGTTAACAATCCAGCCTTCTACATCTAAACACTTAGGGATAATATTTACATAGTTGATATTAGTCATTCAAACCTTCCAGGGATATTTAAATAGTTGATATTAGTATTTCAAACCTTTCTTCCTTCCTTCCTTCCAACAGATGGCCATATACGACAATAACTTAAGAGTGCATTGTGTATTCCACGCGTCTGGTCTTTATATCCCGGAGGCTGGACGGGCAGCCATATTGGAGCACATCATTGACACGCAAGCCTCAGGATATAGGTCTGTGTTCACACCACTCGGTTGTATAATACATTTTTTTTTTTATAATATTTAGATAACATAACCGTGTTCTCCCGAGGTTAATACTTACATGTCAGATAGAATTAAGGTTGCAGAATATCATGCAATATATATATATATATATATATATATATATATATATATATATATATATATATATATATATATATATATATATATCAGTTTATAGAAAAAACAAGGCCTCAAAATTATTAGTCCTAAGCTCATCTCCATATTATCCATTTTATTCTACATCACAAAAGCGTTGGCTAAGATGGACTACCTCTTGCCTGTTATTGGGCGTAATTTTTTTTATGTTAAATGTAGTATAATTAATGTAAAATATAGTTATAATGAGTGAAGGGAAAGGAAGATAAGGTGATGCTGTTGGAATAGTCGATCGCAGGTAAAAAAAAAAAAAAGGTCGTCCATCCTTGGTTGACGAGGCAATTAGCATTCACGACGACGTCATATTACCTTCTCACTAATTTGTTATTCATTGTGTTTCATCTACATTGTTATTCATTTATACATGTGTTTGTTTGATCTCACTAATTAGCATCTAATGGCCATACATTGACAAATATATTCTCTATATACTAGGTCTTCTTGTCTTAATAAAGGATAATGACATATAGTAATCGCAAAAATACACACAATAGCATACCAAAAAATAATGAATTGACTCTAGAAAATAGACAATATATCTATCATAACAAGTGGGTGTAAGTGTGAGCAGTGAGCAGCATCCTTGATACTTCTCCACACAGTCGGAGGTGAGGCTGCTGTTACAAGGCTATTCAAGTGGTGGGATGAGGAAGGGAAGGAATTTGTGTTCAACCTGAGAATCTCCAGCCTGTCTCTTTACCCCTGCCTCAAGCTTGCCGAAATTAACCCTCAAAGTGTGCCCAGATTCACCCTCACATGCAAGGCAAGTGTGTGTGTGTATATTTACCTAGTTGTAGTTTACAGGAAATGAACTTACATCGTGTGGTTTTGTCTCCATTATTTTTTTGTGTATTAATTTTAGCTTATTCCTCCTCCTAATAATGATAATGATAATGATATTGATTATTTTTGTGTTGCAGATTCTGTCAAAGATAGACTTCGGCCAGATCTCTTCTCCTGCTGGTATACTGGAAGTGTGTGACGGTACAAAAACCCAACACAGCTTCAAACGGGTGAGGGTGAGTGTGTGTGTGTGTGTGTGTGTGTGTGTGATTGAGTGCGACTGTGACTATGTGTGTGTGTGTGTGTGTCACTAATCTTATTACAAAAATCTGATATATATTCCTCATACTTTTTGGTGTTGAAAGGGGTTATATATATTGTTTCTATCCTCACTAGCCTTATAACTCCAATTGAATCGATGTTCCTGGTACTCCTTGTTAACAGTACCACCCTGATGCCTCCCTGTCCTGGCTGGTCAGAAGGAACGGAAGCTTGTCCGCGGATATTTTCCTCTCCTACATCATCCTTATACAGGCATTCCGCACCTTAAAGGTAAATACAGCTACTGATATATATATATATATATATATATATATATATATATATATATATATATATATATATATATATATATATATATATATATATATATATATATTATATATATTGTTACGGTCACACCGTAACGGACACGGTTCTTATGCCCTAGTGCCGGGTGTCCACTTATGAACAACCCAGTCACAACCACGTTACGGGCGTGTACGAACTGTAGTGCTGATGTTTATACGTCCTTTTAACCCACCAAAGGACAAGGAAAGTCGACTATCCCGTAGGACTAGTCACTCCGAAGGCCACACGCCGGTGGCTGGACAATAGGCTTTAAACAAGAAGTGCCTGGTTAAGGAACCTATGCACTCTTAGCCCCCAAACACAGCACCTACAGCCACCCCGTTAACGTTAAGAGGTCGCCAGTTCTTTTAACCCTCCAAAGAACAAGGAATCTCCCAGTAGTAACCACCTTCTCCTCCTTACATTCTAAAGAGACTTACAGTGAGCACAAGATTACAGTGCCTAGACTAGGAGCTATCGCTCCAACCAGAATACCGCCCACAAGATGTCTTTCCACCCACTTCTGGTTGAATAATAACTCCTCTCGACTCCAATAACACCCTGCAAAGTAGCCTCCCACGAGGGGACTCCGTACAGTGCGTTATTTGAGTCGTAATTAATCAACACTGAGACGAGATTACTCCTCGTCTGTGTTCTCAAACAAGAGGCCCCTGATGACAGGCTCTCTCACAATGAGGACAACGAAGACAACGCCGAAAAAAGCAAACAACGCCGACAAAGCGGACAACGCAGACAAACGCAGAAAACGCCGACAAAACGCAGACAACGCCGAAAAAAGCAAACAACGCCGACAAAGCGGACAACGCAGACAAACGCAGAAAACGCCGACAAAACGCAGACAACGCCGAAACTACTTCCCCGAGACTGAACAGTCTGACAAAATTCTAGGTGGAGTTCACCGCTAGTTAGGTGGTAATGATACTGTCACCACACTCGTTTCTGTGCTCTGGCTTGTAACCGTTCCCTCTACAGACAGGGCCCTGCTGTCTAGCTACACAAATATACCCCTTATCTAATAGGCCAAACAGATAACCCACTCCCTTAAATATGAGGTGGTTACAGGCAAAATAATGTCAATTAGTGGGGAGCTCAGAGCGCGAGGTGTTCTTGGTGATGATTAGCGACTAACTGACTCTCTCACGACGTCTCCTCAAGCTCCCATCTGCCCAGGCAAAGATGCCAAATTGCACCACCGGCGCGCCGTGTTTCTCACACATCGCGCTGCATCGACAAACATAGCCTAATCAGATGCTTTCTTTCACAAAATCACTACAGGCCATGGAGACGACGCAGGACAACAACAAACATACGAGAAGAAGTAGAAAGGAATTGTTTACAAGATAGGATACCTTGCAATACAAAGAAGAAAGAGGGAAAGTCAGGAAAATTAGGAGAACGAAGAGAAGATAAAACATTTAACAAGCCTCGCCTTAATACGCGCTGGTAACTCATCTCTCTCTCTCTCTCTCTCTCTCCCGCCACGCCTGGCTCCTGGCTGGATAACACGTGGTCTCCAAACAGAAAGGCGTAACACACAGACATGTCACGTAGACACGTCCCCAACACTTCCCGTAGGGTGGGGCCCGCAACACGCCACAAAGGCATAACCCACAAACATAAAGAATGTAACTCTCTTCCATGTCCAGTCGCACCCAGCTGACAAAGCACACTTCCACGCACATGGAAAGCACACACCCTCCACAACACCGTTCATGCCTCTCCAGTCGACACTACTATCACTGGCCGAGCCCGCACAGAGTGTCATAGCCTCAGCGTGGCCTTCCTCCTTACCCGCCTAACATTCTTCCTTCTCGCTCTCAGGGAATCTTCATTCCTCTGTGGGGCTTGACTCCCATCTTCATTAGACGATGTTATGGTGACGGGCGGGGCCCGCAACACGCCCCCCCTTAAAGGAAAAATGTTGTAAGCCTCACAGACTTTCAAAATTTTTAAGCAGCAAGAGAGATTCCCGGGCCCGCAACAAGCAGTCGGCCACCATCTTCTCTGCCCTCTCGGCCACGAAACAGGCCATCTCCCTGGCACGGTCCGTGGAAGGAACCTGCCACTCGTACTCTTACCAAGTACGCCTTTCCCACGGCCACGTCCTCTTCTATGACCAGTGGACTTCATAGACAGGAAGTCAAGAGGAAGCCAAAACTTCTTGCACCTATGATGTACTACTACTTCTCCAGCGAGGTTCGCACTTTCCTCGGGGGCCTGCTCTGGTATTTCGGCAGAAGTGTCAGAGTGTTCCTTTGGGGTGGCGTTCAGTTGTTCTTCAATCTGGTCTCGGTCAGAGCCCCAGTCGAAAGACACAGAACCTCCGCGCTTATCCCTGGGTTTCACCCCGGTGATAATCCCTTCACTCTGACAGTGAATCATCTTCTGCACTCCTCCCAGGTGCTGCAACCTCTCCCCACGCAGCACACCGCCCTGCCCCCAGTGCTCTGCAGGAACCACAAGTTCCGAGCCCAGAAACTTGGTAGTCTCCTCCCCCGGTGCAAAAGTACAATACTTGACCTTCTGGTCATAGGATCTTCTCTTCTTTGGCGCGGCTCCAAGATGGTGCGGAGCCACTTCCAGCACCTTCACCAGTCCTTCCTGAGTACATAACCCGTTCTTCAGGAATGACTCCGGGCGCTCAGAGTGAGGAGCACCCCAGGCTTCCCTCACCAAGTCCAAAGGACCACGCACCCGGTGCCCAAACACCAACTGATTCAGGATCCTGGTGGAAGAAGGATCCACATCGGGAACAGGATACAGGGGTGCAACAGGGGGATTTTGGTTGGGTTTGCCCACCATCTGACAGGTGTGACAACTCCTTAGCAATTCAGTAACCTCTCTGGCCATACCAGGCCACCAGAAATTGCCCCGCAGTCGGGCGAGAGTTTTGTGAACCCCGAGGTGTCCAGCCATAGGTCCCTCGTGTGCTAACAGCACCAGGGCCTCCCTCAAATCCTGGGGCACTACCACCTGTAGAATCTCACTCCCATCACTCTCCCTCGACCTGCGGTGTAACACCCCCTTCTGCAGCAGGAACTCCTCTATTCCCCTTATCTCATTTCCCACCTTAGCAAAACAAGAGGCCAATTCTGGGTCCCCTCTCTGTCCCTTGATGAGCAACGCCGGCTCAATACAAGTAAGGTTGGACGAGACCACAGGATCTGTCGGAAGGGGCGGTACCGACACTTCCCTGGTTCTGTCCCGGGGCCTGAGGCGTGGTGTGGGCTCATCCACCACTTCCTCATCGGCCAAAATGGGTGGACCCTCCAGGTGGGCCTCACCCGTCAAACAGTCACCAGACAAGGGAACAGCCTGTTCCCTGTCCCCGGTACACTCCGCAGGGGTGGGAGTCTCCAACTACCCCGCAGAGATGGAAGTCACTCCTCCCTCGGAGGTGTCCCCCAACAAACTGTCTGACACACCAGGCTGGGGCCCGGACTGAGTACCGAGACCCACAGCCTCACAACCAGGAAACACCACCGCGTGGGTGCTTCCTCCGAGGTACCCCGCAGAGGGAGGAATGCCAACACAAGACTCCTCTGTCGTCAACACTCCTTCCTCACCTTCGGCGACAACCTCTACCGAGTCAGGTGCTTCTATGGGTGGCTCTGCACTGCGGCAGTCAGCCCCCACACCTTGACTCACTGGAGAGCCCGGCTCTGGCTCATCCAGTTGACAAACACTGCTCTCGTTTGACGGTGACCCTACTATGTCGCAGTCAGCCCCTAGAGTAGCAGCCGGTTCCACCCGTCTAGCCTGAGACCGGGTGACAACCCCAACAACCTCCTCCTCACTGCCCTCCAACACCGGTGACCCTGTCTCTTTGCAGTCGGCCCCAGGAGCGGCAGCTTCTTCCTCACCACTGTTCTCCTCTTCTGGTAGCCCTGCTCTGTCGCAGTCGGCCCCAGGAGCAACAGCCTGCATCACCCTCTCGGTCTGCGACCGGGTGACAACAGCAACAGGGTCGGACACACTATGCCCCGACACCTCAGAAGCCTCACCTCCCGTAGGGGTGGGCACCCAAACTCTCCCTCCTGCTAGGTCATTCCCTAGCAGGAAATCAACACCTGCCACAGGCAGTTGTTCCGCCACTGCCACTTGAGCCGAAGTGGTGATCAGTGGACACGACAGCTTCACCTCAGCCGTCACAAACTTCTCGACAGCGTTGAGGCCCCTACACAACACTGCCTTTGAAGAAGTCACCTTAGTCCCGGTGACATTTCGGCACACGGACTGTTGTGCGCCAGTGTCTCGCAAGACAGTGACAGGATACTCGCTCCCGTCAATTTCGACAGTGCCCCCACACAGAAATGGGCGACACCAGTCCAGCTCCGAGTCATCTGGAGTCACAGAAGCAACAACAGGGGGGGAAACAGGTGAAACCGCCTGAACCCCCTCCTCACAATCCAACACAGGCCCATCAAAAGCTTTATCTCCTTCGTGAACCTTAGGAGTGAACAGCCTCTTCTCACGACCCTGGTCAGGCCACACCAGCAAGGCAACTGGTTTCTGGGGTGTCTTGGAGGGGCCCGCTGTCACAAGTTTGGGACATTGAGATCGAAAATGCCCCTTGGCATGGCAGTTATAGCACGTAGGTTGGTTATCGTACTTTGGAGTACTAAAGGTCATCTTTCCTTCTGACCCTCCTTTTGGCCCTGAAGGGGCAGCGGGGGATTGAGACTTAACGAACCCGCTCTTATTGCCAACGCCGTGACTTCGGGGAGGGGAACGTGGAGCACCAGAACCAGCACTACCACCGCCCCCTGGCCCTCGTGGTCCTCCCTCTTTGAATCCACCTCCAGCACGAGGCTCCGAACGATGGGCTAACACATGGTCGTCAGCCCAGGTGGCAGCCTCCTTTAGCGTTTTAAAACGCTTCTCCCTGAGGAGAGGCACCAGTTCCTTATCAGCAGCATTTATAAACTGTTCCATGACCATCAACTCCTCCAGGTCGCGGAGAGTATCCACTCCCTCACTCATGATCCATCTCTTAAATGCCTGCTCTAAATGGCGGGCACACTCGAGGTAGGAATCTCCGGGTCTCTTCTTCCCACCTCGGAACCTTAAGTGATAGGCTTCGGGCCGCAGCTCGTAAGCCCGCAAGATGTCAGCCTTAAAATCCTCGTAACTTTCTAAGTCTTCCACCGACATATTGTCGTAGGCCTCCAATGCCCTGCCTTTCAGCTTATTTGCCACAAGACCAACCCATCTTCCTTCTGGCCAACCAAACTCAGCCGCCTTCTTCTCAAACCTTCTAAACCATTCTGCAACCCTCTGCTCGTCAAAGTCAGGAATGAGCTGCGGACTCCTTACCATCTGGCGCTCAACTGAGTTCTCTCCTTCTCCTCCCTTATGAGTTGAGTTGGCCCCAAGTCTAGATCTTTCCCATTCAAAATCTCTATGCTTCTCCACCTCCAACCTTCTGACTTCTAGATCTAATCTCCTTGCTTCATTTCTCTCTTCAACCTCTAATCTTCGTGCTTCATTTCTCTCTTCAACTTCTAGCCTCCTCTCTTCTATCTCCAACCGCTTCAATTCGAGTTGAAATCTCAATTCCTCTGCCATCCCGACGGACTGGAGATTGTCGGCAACACTGGCAGCTGGGCTCACTCTCCTTGAGCCCATCACGTTCTCAAAAGAACCCACACGGCCCGTTGTATGCTGCAGGGGCTGTTCAGGCACTTCCTGAGCAAAATGCAATTGTCCTGTAGTACTATGCTCACTAACAGGACTAACAGGCCGATCTTCACCTAGGCACGGCTGTTCACTAACGCCACGTACAGGACTGGCTCGGGCCGAGCCCTCCTCAAGGGAAGTAATTATATTACGATTGTCTTCGATCGTTACAGTGTGTGTGGGCTCACACTAACAACACACTAACACTGTTTTTCGAGTCACTGATATCCTTTAGAATCCTGGCGAGGTCGCCAATTTTGTTACGGTCACACCGTAACGGACACGGTTCTTATGCCCTAGTGCCGGGTGTCCACTTATGAACAACCCAGTCACAACCACGTTACGGGCGTGTACGAACTGTAGTGCTGATGTTTATACGTCCTTTTAACCCACCAAAGGACAAGGAAAGTCGACTATCCCGTAGGACTAGTCACTCCGAGGGCCACACGCCGGTGGCTGGACAATAGGCTTTAAACAAGAAGTGCCTAGTTAAGGAACCTATGCACTCTTAGCCCCCAAACACAGCACCTACAGCCACCCCGTTAACGTTAAGAGGTCGCCAGTTCTTTTAACACTCCAAAGAACAAGGAATCTCCCAGTAGTAACCACCTTCTCCTCCTTACATTCTAAAGAGACTTACAGTGAGCACAAGATTACAGTGCCTAGACTAGGAGCTATCGCTCCAACCAGAATACCGCCCACAAGGTTCCACCCACTTCTGGTTGAATAATAACTCCTCTCGACTCCAATAACACCCTGCAAAGTAGCCTCCCACGAGGGGACTCCGTACAGTGCGTTATTTGAGTCGTAATTAATCAACACTGAGACGGGATTACTCCTCGTCTGTGTTCTCAAACAAGAGGCGCCTGATGACAGGCTCTCTCACAATGAGGACAACGAAGACAACGCCGAAAAAAGCAAACAACGCCGACAAAGCGGACAACGCAGACAAACGCAGAAAACGCCGACAAAACGCAGACAACGCCGAAAAAAGCAAACAACGCCGAGACAAACGCAGAAAACGCCGACAAAACGTAGACAACGCCGAAACTACTTCCCCGAGACTGAACAGTCTGACAAAATACTAGGTGGAGTTCACCGCTAGTTAGGTGGTAATGATACTGTCACCACACTCGTTTCTGTGCTCTGGCTTGTAACCGTTTCCTCTACAGACAGGGCCCTGCTGTCTAGCTACACAAATATACCCCTTATCTAATAGGCCAAACAGATAACCCACTCCCTTAAATATGAGGTGGTTACAGGCAAAATAATGCCAATTAGTGGGGAGCTCAGAACGCGAGGTGTTCTTGGTGATGACTAGCGACTAACTGACTCTCTCACGACGTCTCCTCAAGCTCCCATCTGCCCAGGCAGAGATGCCAAATCGCACCACCGGCGCGCCGTGTTTCTCACACATCGCGCTGCATCGACAAACATAGCCTAATCAGATGCTTTCTTTCACAAAATCACTACAGGCCATGGAGACGACGCAGGACAACAACAAACATACGAGAAGAAGCAGAAAGGAATTGTTTACAAGATAGGATACCTTGCAACACAAAGAAGAAAGAGGGAAAGTCAGGAAAAGTAGGAGAACGAAGAGAAGATAAAACATTTAACAAGCCTCGCCTTAATACGCGCTGGCAACTCATCTCTCTCTCTCTCTCTCTCCCGCCACGCCTGGCTCCTGGCTGGATAACACGTGGTCTCCAGACAGAAAGGCGTAACACACAGACATGTCACGTAGACACGTCCCCAACACTTCCCGTAGGTTGGGGCCCGCAACACGCCACAAAGGCATAACCCACAAACATAAAGAATGTAACTCTCTTCCATGTCCAGTCGCACCCAGCTGACACAAAGCACACTCCCACGCACATGGAAAGCACACACCCTCCACAACACCGTTCATGCCTCTCCAGTCGACACTACTATCACTGGCCGAGCCCGCACAGAGTGTCATAGCCTCAGCGTGGCCTTCCTCCTTACCCGCCTAACATTCTTCCTTCTCGCTCTCAGGGAATCTTCATTCCTCTGTGGGGCTTGACTCCCATCTTCACTAGACGATGTTATGGTGACGGGCGGGGCCCGCAACAATATATATATATATATATATATATATATATATATATATATATATATATATATATATATATATATATATATATATATATATTGTATTGAGAGAGAGAGAGGAAAGACACACACATACATTAATTTTCCTTTTCTTCAAATTATCTTATTATTTTTCTACTAGCATCATTCTGTTATTTTACTTCTTCCTTTCTTCCCGTCCTTCCTCACCTTCCTTCCTTCCTTCCTTCCTCACCTCACCCTTCCTTCCTTCCTTCCTCACCTCTCACCTTCTTTCCTATGTAGATATACGTTAAGCTAAATGTATGTATGTAAAGCTAAATGGCATGCCATCAATCTGTACTTTCTTACACTCAGAATGGAGATTGTCAAGCTATTCTCTACTTTTATCCACACTCAGGTTGGCGATTACATCAAGCTTTATTGTGTGGAATATATGGAGGCCGGTGTGGCGAGGAAACTCTTCTGGGCCCATACTTATATAACTAAGACTTCGTTTCAGACAATCCTATGCATACAAAATGGCGGAAATCGGTCCTAACTATTAGGACAAAGTCCTAAGTCGCGTCCTAAGCTGAGTGCGGCTACGGGTGCGAATAGTAGCTAAACGCTAGTCTTAAGACGATCAGCTGTGCATCCTAACATTCACCATGGCCGAAGCTGGAGCAGATCCAGCCTCAACTCATAGTTTATTATTGATATATACCTTCAATAAAACGGTGTATATATACGAGGAAGATATTAAGTGGCAGAGAAACGCTGTAGAAATGCTGCTGTAGGAACAAAATTGTATAATACCAGAATACCAGAAACAAGGGAGATATAACGGCAGCCTCTAAACTGTTGTTCTTTGAATTTTGATATATACTCCCAAGAAAACTACTGATATGTACGTGGAGGAGATTAAATGGTAAAAAAAAAAAATGTTGGAGAAATGCTAGTGTAGCCACAAAAAATATATAACCGTAACAAATGAATAGTTAAGAAGATATACCCAAAGTTTCTTTGGGGTTCTTTCCGATTCTGACACTCATTACCGTCGCAAATGAATAGCTGCTAATAAGATATCCCCATCCCCCATTTTGCCCCAATAAACATGAGGACATGTGAGAATGTAAGGGGAATTGGGCGGGTGTGAAAGTGAGATTTTACTTAACCTAACCGGGAAACTGCTCCTAATGGAATCCCTTAAGCATTTTTTTCTTTTGTAATAAGGCACTCATTAAAGGCAGGAATAAATTATTATGTTTTGATTACAGACTATCAATCAGTATCAGAAATATAATAAAAGAACCAGCATGTGCGCTTTGTATTTTGCACTTTAAGCAACCAAACTTTGTCCAGTGATTCAACAGTCTTTTAATTTTAAATGAGAAAAAGTAAAGGATGTTAGCCAAGAATTTGATCAACTTTAAATCAGAACGGAATTAGAAAGGTTAAACAGGAGTTAGGTTACCTTCATAACCAGTATATACAGTACGAAAATTGCACCGAGCCTTTTGTGCAACTGTGTGTTACATGCATGTAAGGGCAGTATTTAGGTCTAAGTGCTCCAAAAATGATTATTAAAAAAAAAAACACCATTCTCAAATAGCAACCTATCATTCTTGAAAAGCAGAGACTCGGGTCTTTAATAGTTTTCGTTAAAAAAATTACATTAATAGAAGTTTTTTGACAATAAATACGTTTTTTTAAATGAATGCTTAGTTTATTTTTGGATTTTAAAGAAAATCATTTAATTTTATAAAAAAAGAAATTTTGTGTATTAATTTTGCTTATTCCTCCTCCTAATAATAATAATGATAATGATATTGATTATTTTTGTGCTGCAGATTCTGTCAAAGATAGACTTCGGCCAGACCTCTTCTCCTGCCGGTATACTGGAAGTGTGTGACGGTACAAAAACCCAACACAGCTTCAAACGGGTGAGTGTGTGTGTGTGAGTGAGTGCGACTGTGACTGTGTGTGTGTGTGTGTGTGTGTGTCTCTCTCTCTCTCTCTCTCTCTCTCGGTGCTGGAAGAAAATAGTAGTGAATCAAATGGTTCAAAAGAAGTCGTGAAAACTTTTTTTTACCTTGAGAGCGAGAGAGAAAAAAAATTCTTTCTTCTTGTTACCAAATTCACTAAATGTTGTAAATATTGATGATCAAAACACGATATATTTTTTTGTCAACCCTCCATTATTTCCGCAAAACTCTTTTTATTACCCACATGGGGCAAATTAATCTCGTTTGGGAACCACTGCTGTATAACAAACAAAACCTATGCCCACTTATCATCCCTAACCATAAACTTATATAATCTTACCTTAAAGCTCTCTAATGAATCTACCCAACTACGTGCTCAAAAGTTTTATTCCTTTAGTGTAGACCATCAAATTTACTTTATTTGGTTTTATTTCATTTACTCTTTGAAGTTAAAGAAAAAAAAAGTAAAACTAGTCGATTAATGAGGTAGGGAGCAATCTTTGCCTAAGGAGACTTATATTAGCCAAGCATGTTGAATACTTATGTACTTAACCATGTATCTTTGAGTACTTCAAATGACCGTGGTGGAGTGTGAACGTTCCCTGTCGTCTGCCCTTCCAGTGGTGTCTTCTACGATAGTTTGTTTCTTGTTGTTTGCTGTCTAGTATTAGCCGACGTTGTAACCGAGTATCAGGCAGTATATCCCGACCTTATTTTGGTTTATTTTGAGTTTTTATAAATATTATATACATCCGGTGGTCTAGTGGTTAGGACGCTCGCCTCACAAGAGGTCGCGGGCTCGATCCCCGCGCCGGGTAGGAGACATATGGACCAAGTCTCTTATAAGTGTGTGGTCCCTGTTCACCAAACAGTAATGAGGTACCTGATCTCAGACGGGGTTTGTGACCCGCTTTCAGGGGGGAGAAAACAAATCTCCCATAAATAAAAAATATACGGCAGTGTTCCTCTGCCATGCCAGTACGAGCCAGTTAAAAATGTCTGAGACTATTGGGTGTGCATTATTATTACCATATTTGAAGATGTATCAATTATATCCTGCTAACGCTATTCAAAGTCTACATAACAATTATAGCCTATTTCCAGTATTTGAAAACAAGTAAAATTTTAGAAGATATATCATTTATTGCCCATTACCAACCAGTATGTGAAGACGATATATTAATTGTATAGGCTATTACGAGTATGTTATGAATAATAGCTTACTACCGATATTTTGATGGATATTAGAATAGTAGCCTATTTCTGGTATATGAAGTCAAAATACTAATTATAGCCTATAACCGGCATTTAAGGGATATATTAATTATAGCTAATTAATGGTATTCGACGATATTATATCAGTAAAACGTTGGTCAATTTATCAAGTTCGAGCATGTCTCGCACGCTTTTTGCCATTAGGAGTGGTGAGGAGCATGGGGAATATGTGATTCATTCATCATCGAAAAGTATGTTAACGGTGCAGAACCAGACAAACACATCCACCAAAACAGAAACAGCTCATTAACGAAGTGGTAACACATGCAACCCGAATAAGCAAACCCACTTTATACCTAGACTCAACATATACCTAATAGGGACTTACTCCCGACAAACGACACAGCTAATTGTAACTAGGCCAGTTCTGCGGAGCTTTGTTTGACAACAGGCCATGGTTATGGCTGCAGAAAGCCGGTAGCCGCCAAGCCAAACCGGGTAGCGGCCATGAGGCTTCCCAACAAACCAGCCGCCAAGAAGAAACCAATCAAACCAACAATGTCTGTGAGCAATACCAGCAAAACTCTGTTCAGCACCAGCAAGATATGTGCTACGAACGAGCACCTTCACTGCAGTAACGGGTTGAGAGCCAGAGAATTAAAAAAATTGCCTGTGTATAGGCTAGGGAGCATCGTGCGCACGTCTGCTCGTGGTCACTGGCAACAACAAACTGACGCTGCCTGGCGGGCGGCGAGTCGGCAGTGTTGTCACTGTTGTGGGGTTCCACAGCTATATTTCTATAGGCGAGCCATCAAAATTTCCTTTTTCAACATAAAAATTTCCCAATCTTATTTGAGGCTTTAGTACAACTTTTGTAACTTTAATAATGAAGATACCCGCATATTCTGATATTCTCTCTCTCTCTCTCTCTCTCTCTCTCTCTCTCTCTCTCTCTCTCTCTCTCTCTCTCTCTCTTTCCTTTTTTTTATTTGAATAGATCATACAACTATATAACAAATGATGAATATTTTCTTTGCAGGCAATTTTACTGGTTAAAGGTAGTATTCTTTGTACTACCCCCCTTAAAATACATAAACAAAATACATATACAATGATGAATACGGCACGTGCCTAACTTTTGGGTAAACGGCTTATATAACCGAACCTAACCAAACTAAACCGTACCTAACATAACATAATCAACCGAACATAACTTGAAAGACATTTTGCCAGGTAAATAATAAAGAACAGGGCGTAGGAATAGCGGATGACAATGCGGTACGACTGCCGTATCTGTAAACACTTCGTTTATTATGGCAGTGCTTACAGGAACGGCAACCGTACGAATAATGGATGACAACGGGGTACGGCTGCCGTATCTGTAAGCACTCATAGGCACAGTTTACAGGTACGGCAGCTGTATCCTCATAGTGCTCGCTTATAAATACGGCACGTGACTTTTGGGTAATTGAATATAAAAACGTTTATATAACCGAACCAAACCGTACCTAAACAAACTTAACATAACCTAACCTAACATCATCTAACAAAACCTAACCAAACATAACCTAATCTGACTTAAGCCGTATCGTCATAGTGCTCGGTTATAGATACGGCATGTCCCGAATTTTGTGTAAAAAGCTTATAAAACCGAACTTAACAGAACCAAACCGTACCTAACCAAACCTAACATAAAATATTCAACCTAACATAACTTGAAAGATGCTTTACCAGGTAAATAATAAGGCACAGGTCGTACGAATATCGGATTATTCTTTTGATAACTTTCCAAGTGTTTTTGAAACTCTTAATAAGATGAAAATGTCGAATTTAATACGAATACGGTAGGTGACGCTGGCGCATGCCGTACAAATAGAGAATTAAGAGGGGATCAAAGAATAAATTATTGTATAACCTGTTTTTTTGTAGGCTGTATTATCAAAGAATAAATGATTGTATAGCTTAGCTTTTTATAGGCTATATCATCAAAGAATATATTATTCTATAGCCTAGCTTTTATAAGTTGTATCATTAAAGAATAAATTAGTGTATAGCCTAGTTTTTTATAGATTGTATCATCAAAAAGTAAATTATTGTATATCCTAGGAGTAACACCTTTTTTTTTTCTACAATTGGTATACAGGTAACTTGCATAATAAAACAATATAATAGTGGTCCAAATGCAAAGCCTATCGTACCCTTGTTTCATATATCGTATCGATTCTGCCATGGGAGCTTCCCTTCTAGGTTATAATAATCATAAAAGCTATTAGTTAAGAAAGATATTAATGATAGATCATTCAAGTGTTAAATGGGAACATTACATCGCCACTGGATGTAATAAATGCACCAATGAGTAGAATAAGTACCCCAGTAAGTAATCTATCTTCAGACTAGTCAAGTACCCAGTACAGCACCTTTGACTTAGGTTCAGGGAATGTATTGACAGATAATCCTGCAACTGGAACATCACTTAGCCAGTATCATTCTTTCT
Organism: Cancer borealis; assembly: GCA_036785275.1. Taxonomy (NCBI): domain Eukaryota; kingdom Metazoa; phylum Arthropoda; class Malacostraca; order Decapoda; family Cancridae; genus Cancer; species Cancer borealis. Next base: position 13,923 of record JAXIVD010000903.1, on the reverse strand, counting down.
TCACTTAGACATTGGAGTCTACGTGTGTATCAAAGATATTATAGTAATTATGTACTAGATATACAGAAAAGATGTTCTCATACAACAGAAGTGAATATGGTCACTAATAGGAAGACATTTTCTACACTACATAGGCTACATCTTGTAATATACTATTACGATAAAGGAATATTTGTTATTGAAAACATGTTTTTTTTATAATGAATTACTGTAACATGAGATTATATTGTATTTCTTTCCTTAACATAAGTATAAAAAAATTATTACACTAAAAAATGTTTATTTTCTTTGTACAGTTTTTTATTTTCTTTGTACAGTTTATGTTTTCCCTTGGATTAAAAAAGGGTTGTCACTTGTCATCTATTTATCAAATATAAATATACAATGTCATGCTGTGGTGCCCGTGCGTTTGTTTTTCTTTTGGGGGGACTATTATTAGAGTTACTTTATATGGCAATTTTCCCGATGTTTTTACTTTGATTAACTTTAACATATAATGGTCACTAATGGTTATATATTTCCCTGTAAGAGTCAAATAAACTGCCAACACCCCAAGAAGTTTAATGAGAACTTGAGGATTGTCAGGGAATTTAATTATTTCCTTAAGATATTCGGAAGAAAAAAAAAATGTTTTTGACTAGGGAAGTATCTATGTGACCAAAGGGTCGTATTAATTAAATAAATTATACCACTGGTAGAGTGGCTTAGTCTTGATAAGGCACATGGGAACGTGGACCTTTTTCATGTACGCTTCAAGTCGTGTTGAGCACTCACTAACACTTACCTTCAACATTAACGGAGGAGTTAATAGAAAACGAAGTCAAGTCTTTGGTTAACTAAAGTTATTTATTACATTAGAATTTCTGTGGCACTTGCTAGACATTGAAGTTACACCAAAAATAAACTCAGGCATCAGAAAATTTATCTTTTCAAAACAGAGCAATAAAAAAAAATTATACACAGAGTTGACCTTTCTTTATTATTTAGAAGATGGATGAGAAGACGTACCCGGGAAAATAGACTGGAATACGAGATAGCAAGAAACGAGGCAGAGAGAGTAAAAGCAAGAGCCAAGAGAAATTCTTGGGAGAAATTGGGAAAAGAGCTTGAAGAGGATCTGCTGGGAACTAGAAAGCTCATATATAGCATAGCAAAGAGTTATAAAAGGAGCGAAGAAAAAGTAGTAAATACAATAAAAAATAAGGATGGAATATTACTAACAGATGAGAACGAAGTAGATGAACGGTGGAAAGAATATTTCTCAGAATTATTGAATCCTCAGGAATTAGAAGATGAGGAGTGTGAAAACAACAGTCCGAGACTAAACTACAGCCACGAAATATCTGTACAAGAAACTAGAGATGCCATCAGTAAAATGAAAAATGGAAAAAGCCCTGGAAGCGATGGCATATCTGTAGAGCTGCTTAAAGGAAATAAAAATGCAGTAAAGTGTTTAACGAGAATTTTTAATGTAGCCTGGTGTGAAGGTAGAATTCCAGAGGAATGGGGGAAGGCTATCATATATAAAGTACCAAAGAAAGGCGATAAGTCAGAATGTAAGAATTGGAGAGGAATTTCCTTATTATCACATGTGGAGAAGATATATGAAAGAATACTTGAAAAAAGACTAAGAGAGACTGTAGAAGAAAAACTGGAGGAGGGACAGTATGGATTTAGACCAGAGAGAGGTACAACAGATGCAATTTTCTCCATGAAAATGCTGATGGAGAGGAGTTGGGAGTGAGATAAACCAGTGTATATAGCTTTTATTGACTTAGAAAAAGCTTTTGACAGACTACCAAGGAAGATGATATGGGAGACATTAGAAGACCCTATATACGGTGAAGATAGATTACTTGTTAGAGCAATTAAAAGTCTATACAACAAGTGTGCCAGCGCTGTAAGAACACAAATTGGCGAGGAAAACTGGTTTGATGTAAATGCTGGAGTTAGACAAGGTGGGGTTATATCTCCATTGCTTTTATACTTTTTATGGACAGATGCATGAAGGAATTAAGACCTGGAGAAGGAGTTACTACACTGGCATATGCAGATGATATTGCACTGGTTACAAATAATCCCACTGAACTTCAAAATTCATTAACTGCCTGGAACACTACACTGAAAAGAACGAAAATGAAAATCAACGCAGACAAAACAGAAGTAATGATGGTAGCAAGGCAAAAAGAAGAGATAGAAATATGGTTAGAAGGCGAAAAACTTAAATTAGTTGAAGAATGTAAATACCTAGGAGTGAAGATAGATGAAAGGTGTCAAATGGAAAAAGAAATATTAAATAGAATACAATGCTATACAAATAACTTAAGCATACTATATCCGCTGATGCGAGAAAAACTCATACCCAGGAAGGTAAAAACAACAATATACAAAACCATTTTAAGACCGATACTCACATTTGGGTCAGAAACCTAGACATTGACAGAAAGGCTGAAGAGCAAGATACAAGCAGCAGAGATGCGAGTACTACGAATAATAAAAGGTGTAACAAGATGTGATAGAATAAGAAATGAAGAAATAAGAAGAGAATTGGAAATAGAGCCTATGTTAGAATTTCTAGAAAGAAGCCAATTAAGATGGTTTGGCCACGTCATGAGGATGCACGAACAACAGTATCAAATTCAATACTACCAGTGGCAGCCACAAGGAAAGCGACCAACAGGAAGGGATGGAGGGATGGTGTGAGACAAGCCATAGAGTCAAGAGGAAGAACCATGGAGGAAGTGGAGAGAGAGCAGCTATATGCAGACCGGGACTGGTGGAGGAACTTTGTGAGGCATCACCACTGACAGGGCAACGGCCTTACCTGGTGTACGGTGAGAAATGGTGAGAAAGGTAATTCACTAACCTGTTGACACAGCAAGAGTTGGGTGGCGTCTGACGCTATCACAGGGAAAAAGGCGGGAACAGAGAAGGGAGGGGAGGGGGGTTTTCGAGAATGTTCCACCTTTGATCTTTTTATTAATTGATTATTGAGATATGAAATTATTACTAGCTTATATAAAATTAATTTTTATGTGGAACATGTATCATTTTGAAACCTAATGAATTTGATTTTTGACATAATATATGGGAGCAATTTGATTACTTGCTAACTCGAATGTGGACAGGCAGGAATACGTGATTATTGCATCATAATAGGATATATTACATATTTCTTAATAAAGGCTTGCGAGAAGATAGCTAATTAAGTTAATTATTTTAGTCTATAGAGGGTAGTTTTATAGGTAAATTAATAATAATGGCTCTAGTATAGGAGTCTCATTTCTTTCCATAGAAAACTGACATGACAGATGGGGGATGACGATACGAAACTTGAATATTTGGGGGCAATTCCAACATTAGATAATTATATCACTACACAATACAAAAATTTTTAGATGATGTGTGAGTAAAAATATTTTTATGAAGAAGTATAACCTTGGGAATATAAACCTTAGAGTATATCACTATTTTCTTGGGACTACACCGAGTTAGATTCTGGGTCAATCTCAGAACAATAATAAAAACAAAGATACATTCAGTAAGGCCTACGTGAGATCAACTTGTGGCATCAAAATGCATTCTTTGATTATTTTATATATCATTTGAGTTGTGGATAATAGCTTTGCATGTCTCCATTCCGATGAAAGAGTGAGGATAATGGTTAATTCTTCCATTAGAAAGATTGACAGAATAAGGATGAGAAGAAGTAGAAAGTCATGTGCAGCGAGGCCGCGGGAGGGGTTCAGAAGAGCAGTCAGCATGAAAATAGTGGTAGAAAATAAATAAAGATGCAACATTGCGTCGAACTTAAAAACACAAGATAGTCAGTTTAGAGGAGGAGAGTTGATGAGACGAAAAGCTTCAGACTCCACCCTATTTAATAAGGCTGTGTGAGTTGACCCCCCCCCCCCCCCCCCCAGACATGAGAACCATACTCCAAACATGGGCGTATAAGGTCTCTGTATAGAGCAAGTAGCTGGGAGAAAGAGAAAATGGACGCGGACGCCATAGGAAACTCAACTTCTTGGAAGCTGATTTAGCAAAATTAGAGATATGAAATCGCCAGTTTAGAATTTTAGTAAAGGATAGACCGAGTGAGTTTAATGTGGAGGAGAGGGGAAGTTGAGTGTCATTGAAGAAGAGGAGATAGTTATCTGCAAGATTATGTCGAGTAGATAGTTGTAGAAATTGAGTTTTTGAGGCATTGAACAGAACCTAATCAGAAACTAGTGAAAGCTGTTTAAAAAAGCCCTCAGCATGCCAAGACCATTCCATTTCTCCTCTATATGGCCTTCATTGATTTCAAGAAGGCCTTTGACTCCGTAGTTAACCCCACCATTAACCAAGCCTGCCATAGGTGGGGACTGGTGCCCAAGTTTACATCGTATGTGGATTTTATATATAGCTTGGTTACCACAACTATAGATAGTGTCTAAGTGACACCAACGATCGGAGTCATGCAGGGGACCCATTGTCACTCCTGCTATTTAACATGACGCTAGACTGGACCCTGTCTGCTATACCCCAGGAAGTTGGTGTCGCCATTTCTGAAACCCGTTTCCAGTATTTGGCGTTCGTAGATGATGTAGTCCTCTTGGCGACTAGCCCAATTGGACTCATGCGAAGTGTTGGCGCATTTACGACTGAAGCCGCTCGCTTGGGTCTGGTGGTAGGTCACAAGAAGTGTGCTATCCTGGGGATAGTAATAGACAGGAAGCAGAGGCACTGGGTTCAGTCAAAAATTGAGCCCCACGTAGAAGGCCAAGCTATCTGCGCCCTGGCTCCAGGATAATTCTACAAATACCTAGGCGTTCATGTGGGCTCCACCGAGTGAGCGGAGGGGCCATCACTCTTATTGGCGCAAACTGTCGCCGGCCTAGGTCACCTACAGAGCTCATCATCCAAACTGCAACAAAAGCTGTGGATGCTCAACTACGCTCTACTCGCGCAGCTGATTTATCCCTTACTGCACTCTAAGGCGAGGACCGATACTCTACGGAGATTAGATTAGGAAATGAGAAAGTTCACCCGAACAGCTTTACACTTGCCGCAGGATACTCCTGTTGGGTATCTCCATGTGGCAGTGAAGCATGGTGGTTTTGGACTCTTATCCTTCTTCTTCCGGATCCCTCGTTTTAAAATTGACATGTCAAAACTGACGGTATCACCTGATCCAGCAGTCAGAGGTGCAGCAGACATGGGCAGCTACCCACATCCTTCTGAGACCTCTTCCTCTAGAAAGAAAAAGGAATACGAAGCGTGGAAACAAAAATTATACGACAGCCACGATTGCAAGGGGCTAGAGGGGTGTACGCAAATGCCAGTTTCCTCTTCATGGCTCAGTGACGGCACCAGCCTCATGCGCGGCTGGAGCCTTAGCAGACCAGTAAAGCTTCAGGGAACCGTAATGACCACTCGAGACCGCTGTCCACGGGGTTGCTAGAGGCCGAGTGTAGCTTGCGACCTCAGTCTAGTATGAGATCAGAGTCTATTGGGCACATCCTCCAGCAGTGCCCAGCTGTGCCAGGGGCACGAATTGCTAGATACAATGGTTTTCTGGCCTTCTACGTCACTCCTCTCCAGAAACATGTGTACCAGGTTCGGCGTGAGTCGGCCATACCGACAACAGCTGGTATTAGGTATCCAGACATCGTCTTTTACAATGTACCTACTAGAAACTGCTGGTAAATCTACATAACTACTGCTCGGACGATATCAATATCAATATGAAGTCCTACATACTATACATAGTGTAGTTAACACATTTGTGAAAGTTTCAGGTGGTGCTCGTTATTATAATCAAATCGAGGCCATAAAGTATCGGGTAGATTTTTAAAAATCAATTGATCGATAGTAAATTGCTAAAAAAAAAAAGACCACCAACAATCAATTGCTCGAAAGATAGATTGCTAAAAAAAAAAAAAGGGGGTGTTTAATGAATGATACCCAAATATAAGATAAAACAATACAATTATTATTGTTAATTGAAAAGTTTGAATCAATAACGGGTACATTTCTATTTAGCTTAGGTTACGTTATTTTCTTGAGCAATTTACCGTCGAGCAATTGATAGTTAGAGAAATTAATTCTTGAGCAATTTACTGTCAAGCAATTGATAGTTAGAGAAATTAATTCTTGAGCAATTTACTGTTCAGCAATTGACTTCGAGAAATGTATTTAGATTCAGGCTAAAATATGGCAATCCGGAAAAAAAATATAAAGTAAAATCCTAAAGTTTTGGGTAGTGAAATATAAAAAGCTTATATAACCGAACCTAACCGAGACAAACCATACCTAACCAAACCTAATCTAATCATAACCTAACGTAATCTAACCATAACTGGTATTATTTTATATCTTCATCAGAATGCTCTAGAGAATTCAGGGTTGTACTTTTGCATTACCTGTTGTATTTTGATAAGGTTTCCTTATCCAAGTTCCGTCGCAAATTCCTAGTTTGTGAGATATTCAATGTTTTCTTCTGTGAGATCTCTTCAAAAAGTAAAGTTTAGTTTCGTTTTAAGAAGGTTCTGATATTTGTCAATGTAGGTTAGGGTTTGGTTAGTTTAGGTTATGTTATGTTAGGTTTAGGTAAAGATTCGGAAGACATCCCAGTCTGTTTTTGGACAAAGCAATTTTTTCTGATAGATTTTGACGTGTTTTGAATTAATCTGATGTCTGTTATGCCCGGCAATTTTTGTCCTCAAGGTAAAATTTGCCAAAAAAAGTCTGATTAATTCAAAACCAAAATCAATAGGGGAAATATTTTTTTAAGTAAACCTAATTAAAACTAATCTAACCTAAGAAAACCTAATTAAGACTAACCTAACTAAATCTAACCTAACTTAACCAAACCAGGTAAAGATTCGTAAGATGACCCACTCGATATCTCGTTACCTTTATAATGCCCTGCAAATTCAATCTCAGATACTTGTTCAGATAGGTTAGGTTAGGTTTGATTAGGTTTTCTTAGGTTAGGTTGGTTTTAATTAGGTTTACTTAGGTTTACTTAAAACTATTTTTTTTCTTATTGATTTTGATGGTTTTGTAATTATCTGACTTTTTTGTGGCAATTTTTACCTTATGGAAAAAATATTGCATGGCATAACAAACAAACATCAGAGCAATTCAAAACACTTCAAAATCTATCAGGAAAAAATTGCTTTGTCCAAAAAACAGATATGGTCGTCTTCCGAAACTTTATCTAGGTTAATTTAAAAGCTATCAAATGTTCTTTATGACCAAAAGTAGGGAGTTGGACGAATTGCAGACATTTTATTTCGTATACAGACTCCATAATGGTGAAGATGTAAAATTATATCCCATAACCTAACATAACTTGAAAGATGCGTTACCAGCTATATCATGGTTTAGCACCGCCTGAAACCTTTACAGATGTGTTGAGTACACTAGATGTATAATACGTACGACTTCATATTTAATTCGATATCGTCGAAACAGAAGTTATGCAGAAATACTAAACTACTTACTGACAATCATTGTATTTTGTCTTACCCCAAAGAACCCTGCATTCCCATAGCTCACGTAAATTGTTGGGGGTTCATGAGGATGTCTTATTTGATATGCATTTGCGACGAAAATCAATGTCAAAATCGTTCGATATGGATCAACTTTTATACGAAAAGTGTGTTATTTATATCCAAGTGCATTGAAAGGAACTAGAAATTTACCAGCCATACAATCATTTACGCTATATCACTACGCTCACAGGAGTTTACGGCTTCTTTTATATCCTCATATCTTGCCACCTAAATACTACATTTACTGCGGGTATAATTGCTCCAGACTCCATTATATGTTAATCAGCATGTATTTTTTCTACGGCGATATCGGTGCCCACGAAAAGGGTGCGCTGCCATGTTGGATCAGTCAGTTGATCATCAAAAAGAAAAAAAAATAACATAGCGACGTCGCTGGTATTCAGTGCACACGAGATACGGATTTGAGCTTGGGAACCAGATGCGCGACCTTTTTTCTATGGATGGAAACGAAGTTCACTACAGTTCGTACACGCCTGTAACGTGGTTGTGACTGGGTTGGTCATAAGCTGACACCCGGCACTAGGGCATAAGTACCGTGTCCTGCGGTGTGACCGTAACAATATATATATATATATATATATATATATATATATATATATATATATATATATATATATATATATATATATATATGCATAGACTACACCATACTTGACTGGACACTCGAAATCTGACCTTTTGCAAACAGGCCCTACGGCAGATTTTTAGAAAAATCAAATAAAATACTTAGAAATAAGATAGGAACCTCAAATAAAAAGCAAACACTTCAGAGTGATGTAGAAAATATGTTTATGAGCAACACAAACAAATTAGTGAACGTACGTCATCAGTGGGCGACAATTATTAAATCCTAAGAAACCAAGAAAAACACAAAATTTGCAATAATTTCCAGGAATATTGGAATTTCAATCTGAAAACACTTACATGAATAGCCCATGGAGTCTATATTAATATGCAATACCATAGAATACACCATACGTGACTGTGCACTCGAAATCGGGTCTTTCGCAAATGTGTCCTGAGGCGATTTTTTGTTTGTTTTATTTGAATAAAATACTTAAAATCATCATAGAAACCTCAAACACAAAGCAAACACCTCAGAGTGATGTGAAAAATATGTTTATGAGCAACAAAAACAAACTAGTCAACATACGTCATCGGTGGGCGATAATTATTAAATCCTGACACCAATAAAAACACCAAATTTGCAATAATTTCCAGGAATATTGAAATTTCAATCTGAAAACACTTACATGCATAGCCCATGTAGTTTATATTAATATGCAATACCATAGAATACACCATACGTGACTGTGCACTCGAAATCGGGTCTTTCGTAAATGTGTCCTGAGGCGATTTTGTTTTTGTTTTATTTGAATAAAATACTTAAAATCATCATAGAAACCTCAAACAAAAAGCCAACAACTCAGAGTGATGTGAAGAATATGTTTATGAGCAACACAAACAAATTAGTCAACATACGTCATCGGTGGGCGACAATTATCAAATCCTAAGACACCAATAAAAACACCATATTTGCAATAATTTCCAGGAATATTGAAATTTTAAACTGAAAACGCATACATACATAGCCATTGCAGTCCATACTAATATACTTGCATTCTTGAAATAAGATTTGAAACTATTTCCAAATATTCTGTTTGTTTTCTACGTTTTCACTGAGCATGGCAGGATACACACCACCTTAGTGTTGAGAGTAATTGTAAAATATAACCAAAACTTGAACACAACATTCTAAGTCACTCGTAATCAATTCACTCATACACATACTTCACTCATACTTTCATATACCCATAAATAACATCAAGAAGAAAAAATTTAACATTCCTAATTAACTTACGATGTTTGCTGAGTGTCCTCGTGAGAGCGTTTCTCAGAGACTGTGTAAAATAACTCCATTGTAATTCCTTATTGGTGATGGTCTCTAGTCAGCTTGTTGGTTTCATTGCCTCCTCCTCCTCTTCTACCTAGCAATGTTCTTTCCAATGATATTATCACCATACATCACTTTCCCGGCGTACGTACTTTTCCTTTTATCCTGCCATGCTCAGTGAAAACGTAGAAAACAAACAAAATATTTGGAAATAGTTTCAAATCTTATTTCAAGCATGATTCAGAGTATACAATAGAAGCTGATGTAGAGAGTTAAGGGTGCTAACGCTAGCCTGGATTCCGTTTTCTCTGGATTTACAGCGATACGACTACCAGTCTGGTCACACTAACTTTGTGGAATCAGCTGTTCATAACAACAACACTAGCCGTTATGGAGGAAGCACTTCTCTTCATGAACATTTTCCATGAGACTTATAATAGCGTCATGGGACCAATGAATTGAACTATTTATGTTGTTGGCCTTTGTGTAAAAGTTTGTTTTGATGTTCTTCTTCTTCTTCTTGTGACCTCTTTATCATGTCATGCGAGAAGTAAATGCTATATTTGCATCGACTTAAAATGTATATTTGGGTGTTTTCTTGTATTGTCGTCTATCCTATTTTTCTCATACTCATAAAACGTCATTGAAAAAAAAAGTGCAATATTTTTTTTGTTGCATATATACTGAATAAACGATAGTTTCTCAGTACGGACGTCTCGCCGTCACACGTTCAGCTACGCGCTACGAATTGTTGTGAAAAAATTAATTCCGATATAACGATAATATGACATTTGATGACAATCAAATCATATTCAGGAATGGTGATTTCACAATATGTGATGTTTTATTTCTGAAATTATTGCGAATTTGCCAGAAATTTTTTATATAAACAATATGCTTTATACACAACTCCCACACGATTTTTCACTCAAACTTGTAATCTTTATGTTAATTTCCTATTTGCAAAAGTTGTAAAATCATTTTTTAGGTTCAGCCATGGTTCAGCAATCATTACTGATTGTAAAGACATGAAATAGAATGTCCTAAGTAGAATATGAATTGATATATGAAGTATTATCTGTCATCACTCATAGCAGCGGAATCTATAGGACCGAAATGTAAATCGTCTGTCAGCGATTGTCGCGAGTGTCCAGTCAAGTATAGTGTAGCCTATGATATATACATATATATATATATATATATATATATATATATATATATATATATATATATATATATATATATATATATATATATATATATAGTAGATGCGTTGGTCTAGGTCGTGATTTAAGGTGTTTTTGACGGCTCGTATTCCAAATTAAAGCCCGTTTTAAGGCGAATCTTTTGTCTATCTCAGTTTTTGAAACTAGTAATTTGGACCAGAGATATTTACTTTGTCTCACTTTGGCTCTTGAATGTTTAATTAACTCCGCATTCACGTCCTTAGGAAGATGTTTGGCGCGTTTCAGAGAGTTTTGAGCATAATTGCGCGGTGAACGGCATGTTTTGGTGTTCATTGCATCGAGGCCTGCCCATTCCTTCACTATGCTATCGAGGTCCGTTCCAAGCCCGCCGCGCGACGGTCTTACTTTTGGTTTTTGGCGAGAGAAAGGTAGCGCTCACGCTCAAACTTCGTTTCCATCCATAGAGAAAAGGTCGCGCATCTGGTTCCCAAGCTCAAATTCGTATCTCGTGTGCACTGAATACCAGCGACGTCGCTATGTTATTTTTTTTTCTTTTTGATGATCAACTGACTGATCCAACATGGCGGCGCACCATTTTCGTGGGCACCGATATCGCCGTAGAAAAAATACATGCTGATTAACATATAATGGAGTCTGGAGCAATTATAGCCGCAGCAAATGTAGTATTTAGGTGACAAGATATGAGGGGATAAAAGAAGCCGTAAACTCCTGTGAGCGCAGTGATATAGCGTAGATGATTGTATGGTTGGTAAATTTCTAGTTCCTTTCAATGCACTTGGATATAAATAACACACTTTTCGTATAAAAATTGATCCATATCGAACGATTTTGACATTGATTTTCGTCGCAAATGCATATCTAATAAGACATCCTCATGAACCCCCAACAATTTACGTGACCTGTGGGAATGCAGGGTTCTTGGGGGAAGACAAAATACAATGATTGTCAGTAAGTAGTTTAGTATTTCTGCATAACTACTGTTTCGACGATATCGAATTAAATATGAAGTCGTACGTATTATACATCTAGTGTACTCAACACATCTGTAAAGGTTTCAGGCGGTGCTAAACCATGATATAGCTGGTAACGCATCTTTCAAGTTATGTTATGTTAGGTTATGGGGTATAATTTTACATCTTCACCATTATGGAGTCTGTATACGAAATAAAATGTCTGCAATTCGTCCAACTCCCTACTTTTGGTCATAGAGAACATTTGATAGCTTTTAAATTAACCTAGGTAAAGTTTCGGCAGACGACCATATTTGTTTTTTGGACAAAGCAATTTTTTCCTGATAGATTTTGAAGTGTTTTGAATTACTCTGATGTTTGTTTGTTATGCCATGCAATATTTTTTCCACAAGGTAAAAATTGCCACAAAAAAGTCAGATAAATACAAAACCATCAAAATCAATAAGAAAAAAAAATTGTTTTAAGTAAACCTAAGTAAACCTAATTAAAACCAACCTAACCTAAGAAAACCTAATCAAATCTAACCTAACCTATCTGAACAAGTATCTGAGATTGAATTTGCAGGGCATTATAAAGGTAACGAGATATCGAGTGGGTCATCTTACGAATCTTTACCTGGTTTGGTTAAGTTAGGTTAGATTTAGTTAGGTTAGTCTTAATTAGGTTTTCTTAGGTTAGATTATTTTTAATTAGGTTTACTTAAAAAAATATTTCTCCTATTGATTTTGGTTTTGAATTAATCAGACTTTTTTTGGCAAATTTTACCTTGAGGACAAAAATTGCCGGGCATAACAAACATCAGATTAATTCAAAACACGTCAAAATCTATCAGAAAAAATTGCTTTGTCCAAAAACAGACTGGGATGTCTTCCGAATCTTTACCAAAACCTAACATAACATAACCTTAACTAACCAAACCCTAACCTACATTGACAAATATCAGAACCTCCTTAAAACGAAACTAAACTTTACTTTTTGAAGAGATCTCACAGAAGAAAACATTGAATATCTCCGAAACTAGGAATTTGCGACGGAACTTGGATAAGAAAACCTTATCAAAATGTAACAGGTAATGCAAAAGTACAACCCTGAATTCTCTAGAGCATTCTGATGAAGATATAAAATAATACCAGTTATGGTTAGATTACGTTAGGTTATGATTAGATTAGGTTTGGTTAGGTATGGTTTGGCTCGGTTAGGTTCGGTTATATAAGCTTTTTATATTTCACTACCCAAAACTATGGGATTTTACTTTATATTTTTTTCCGGATTGCCATATTTTAGCCTGAATCTAGATACATTTCTTGAAGTCAATTGCTCAACAGTAAATTGCTCAAGAATTAATTTCTCTAACTATCAATTGCTCGACAGTAAATTGCTCAGGAATAAATTTTTCTAACTATCAATTGCTCGACGGTAAATTGCTCAAGAAAATAACGTAACCTAAGCTAAATAGAAATGTACCCGTTATTGATTCAAACTTTTCAATTAACAATACTAATTGTATTGTTTTATCTTATATTTGGATATCATTAATTAAACACCCCCTTTTTTTTTTTTTAGCAATCTATCTTTCGAGCAATTGATTGTTGGTGGTCATTTTTTCTTAGCAATTTACTATCGAGCAATTGATTTTTAAAAATTTATCCGATACTTTATGGCCTCGATTTGATTATAATAACGAGCACCACCTGAAACTTTCACAAATGTGTTAACTACACTATGTATAGTATGTAGGACTTCATATTGATATTGATATCGTCCGAGCAGTAGTTATGTAGATTTACCAGCAGTTTCTAGTAGGTACATTGAATGAGCTTTATGTTTTTATATTGTTTTGTAAGTGGCAATAGAAGGATTACGTTACCCAGAAGGTAATCCTTGCATTGTACATTCTTCTTGCAACTCATCCAGTCTTTTCAGGTGTCCAAACCATCTGAATATTCATATTCAATTATTGTTGTAATTTACTTAAAAATAATGTCTTTATAGTTAAACATGATAGAAAACCAACAAAATTTATTGACTTCTAAAATACAATAGATTAGATCTTAGATTATAAACAAATATTCAAGACAAACCCATATACATCAATGAATACAAGTATGTAGAAAACTATGTACGTACATGTTTGGGAGACTGCACTGTAGTTGAGGAATAATATGGAGATAATATTAGTGTCTTCTCCCGAGATTATTACTTACATGTCAGATAAATTTAAAGTATTTCCCTATCAAGTCTGTTATTTTATATCGCCTCTGTATATAGACAGTTAGGTTAAGTAG
>JAXIVD010000902.1:92618-112291 GCA_036785275.1 Cancer borealis | reverse complement strand
TGCAGTCCTGCTCCCACCACCAGCCAACACAACACAACACACTCACACCCAATCAACGCTTGCCTAACACATCACTATACTAATGCAAATCAAGCACAAGAGCCAATATTTTAAATCCTACTTCACTAACTCCCCCTAAAAATGTCAAGTAAGATGATGAGAATTACATCATCTTGTTATGGCACCTGGGCCAAATGTGTTTTATGGTAAGTAATAATAATTGCATCAAAATTGAATGCCAATTCAAAACAAGCTCCCTAAACAAGCAGTATAATCAGCCTCAACACTTACCTTAATAGTTTTGGAGGGCTTTAAAAAAAATTATGTGATTTCTATCTAATAAAGTTCCATCATTTAATTGCAGTTTTATTTTATAGTTGATTTTCAGATCTCATTAAAAGTGCTTTGAATCTATAGAGTAGCAATTCCTTGTGGTCTTCATGGTATTGTTCATTACAATCAAAAGCGAACTATATAAAGTTACAAAAAGGGATGGAGAGAGGGGTCTGGGAAGCCTTCTTCTGTATTCTCTCCTATGAAAAGACAAGGTACAGAAGGGGAGGGAAGAGTAGTCTCTCTGAACCCTAAATGGCTTGTCATATCTATCCCCTTTAAATGGGGGTATAAGCTAGGTATAAAGATAGCTAGATATAGATAGATTGATAGACAATCAAAAGAGAACCCTTTTTTCTACAGGTTTGTGTGATGTAATTCTGGCTTTATGGCACTGAAGGTGTAGCCTTTATCTAATATGAAATAGCACATTATGTCTACAATGGTAACTTTTTATGGCCTGAGTTGCCTCCCACACATTTTGTCTTTGCCAAAGTGTGTTACTGTGCAAAAAGTAAGGACTTTGAAATTTCTCAGTGATAATGAAAAATGGTGAGGCACTAGCGGGCATTAGAATGGTGGTCTTGCATCACTACATTGACTGTAACCAATCAGCCTTGTCCCATGTATTGTCTCCTACAACATGACACAATGCAGAGGAGCGAGTAAAGTCTCCCTGAACCCTAAATGCCTTGTCTTGGCTATCACCTTATATATAATATATATATATATATATATATATATATATATATATATATATATATATATATATATATATATATATATATATATATATATATATATATATATATATATATATATATATATATATATATATATATATAATATATATATATAATATATATATATATATATATATATATATATATATATAAATATATATATATATATATATATATATATATATATATATATATATATATATATATATATATATATATATATATATATATATATAATATATATATATATATATATATATATATATATATATATATATATATATATATATATATATATATATATATATATATATATATATATATATATATATATATATATATATATATATATATATATAATATATATATATATAAATATATATATATATATATATATATATATATATATATATATATATATATATATATATATATATATATATATATATATATATATATATATATATATATATATATATATATATATATATATATATATATATATATATATATATATATATATATATATATATATATATATATATATATATATATATATATATATATATATATATATATATATATATATATATATATATATATATATATATATATATATATATATATATATATATATATATATATATATATATATATATATATATATATATATATATATATATATATATATATATATATATATATATATATATATATATATATATATTATATATATATATATATATATATATATATATATATATATATATATATATATATATATATATATATATATATATATATATATATATATATATATATATATATATATATATATATATATATATATATATATATATAAATGCACATACACACACAGTAACTCTTAATGTGTATGTATGCATGGGTGTGTGTGCCTAGTCTTAGCTTTCCACTTTTAGATAGATAGATAGATAGATAGATGGGTAGATAAATTTTTGGCCAGACCAAAAATGTGAAGCATCAGGCTTGCCATATTATCAGTAACCGGATCAATAGATTTTAACCTAGACATATTCCACAGCCATCCACATCATGCCACAAGTCCAACTGCTAGCTCACATGTAAGATAGATCCACTACCAAGCACTCAAACTCATGCTAAAACTGTGTGAAAATTCCCATCTCACTGCTCACAAGGCAAGAGATCAATGAGAGATCAGAAGAGCCCAAAAGTTCATTCTG
This sequence comes from Cancer borealis, assembly GCA_036785275.1. NCBI lineage: Eukaryota > Metazoa > Arthropoda > Malacostraca > Decapoda > Cancridae > Cancer > Cancer borealis. The sequence goes on along the minus strand of JAXIVD010000902.1, from coordinate 109,992 downwards.
AAGGGTAAGCCGGCTGTCTTAAGATTGAAAACAAGTGAGTGATCATTGCACACCACCAAAAACTCCTCTGGTCACAAGGAACTATTACTAGGGCAGTCCCTGTATTTCTTTCTGGCATGAAGCTACAAAAATAACAAACAGATTTCTGCTCATATCAACCTTTGAGGAAGTTTCTGCCACAAAGCTTTTCATGCATAAGCTTTATCCCTTTGTGCCACACCACTCACTTCATCGGCCTAGGCTTGCAATTTAAGTCAATAAAATTATCTCTCGCCAAGCACCATGGCATCCATTACAAAGGAAAACTATGAATTAAAGAACATTGAAGGGAATCTGCATACAAAGACATCTGGGTAAATGTGGGATTGTATCTGATTTAACTCTAGGAGCTGGAGATGAGGTTGAAACTACTATTCAATTGGATACCTACATCCCACCTATTAAGTAAGGCAGCAATGGAGGGACGAGGGACATGGTGTTAAGGTGAGGAAGCGAGGAATGAATGTGGGAGGCAGCTGTATACAATGTTGCACTTCATTTAATTATAACTAAAGAATGCAAGAATGTTGTCAAAAAAGAGAGAATTCAGAGACAAGAGGGCATAGAATAATGATAATTTTGTTTCTATTCTTAAACAAATATTGTGATTGTATTGCATTTTCATTGTTTATACTTTATAAATTTTTCTCTATTATTGCAAGAAATGCACTAAAAGCCATAACCCACATATGGGAAACAAAAGAAACATAATTTAATTATAATTTCAAGGATATATCCTTCAGGTTTCAGAGACTGAGAGAAAGGTTTCAAGTTTCTTGCAAAATACTTAAGAAAAATGTTCAATTATTCCCTACTACCCTACCCTACTGTAGCCCACTAGGTTTTAACCGTTGGAAATTCCAACCTGCGCTGAGGATCCCTTCTCTGGCTCACCTAATTACCAACCTCAAATTTGTTGCTTCTTTCAAATAACTTTCTTAAAACTTAGATCATTTACCAGTTTCATTTAAATCATGCTTAATATTATCAATCATCTAACTCATCTTTCACAATCTCAAATACCATGATATTTTCTAGACCCAATCTATCGTCCTTTACTGAAACTTTCTTTGCAAGACAGTCTTGGAAGTCTCTAGGCAAGCTCTACTCTGTATCTTCTAAAAACATCATTACCTATTGGTGAGTTAGCATATTTCAACCTAAACATTTCCCCACAACACACACTATCACACTATTCTCTAGCACCACCTGACCCCTGGTTGTGTTGGCTGGAGGGGGTGGACGGTATGCGGGCAGCTGAAAGCCCAAATCACCTGTTAATTCCAAGGAGAGAGACAGGAAAGGGAGACATTGCTAGGAGTAAACATACTCCATGTCCCCCTCTCATTAATTAAGCCAAATTATTGAGTAAGTACAACTTTCAAATAACTGATAAAACTTGCATTCACCATGATAAATACTTTACATATTTTAATAAACTGACAATATAATAGAATTATAAATCCAAAAACTTAAATCTGTGTAAATTTAATACACAGGACCACTTAGTGTTTGCAAATTGTGCAGTTGTATTTACCACAATAACTTAGGCATACTGATGCCTTGCCATGCACCACCAACATGAACATCTCATGAGCCAAATGTGTTAACTGACAAGAAGAGGAGAAGGCCCAAAACTCTACTTAATGTAAGACAATTATATAAGCAGTTGTTATTAGCAGCAGAACCACCAGCTTGCGGTTACTTATCCTATCACGCCAAGGGCAGTGCTGCATGCAGTTAGTAAAATACATGTAAATATATATACAAAAACACTAATTATTACCTTTCACCAATACTAAATGATCACAACTCTTACAATTCTAACAAGATATATGATGTGTGAGATACCAACAGCCTACCTGAGGAGCCCAGGTGGTCAGGCTCGGCTCTTGTTCTAATTCTACAACCCTTTCATGCAATAATCTGCCTCAATGGATTTGCTTTCCATTACAGGATATTAGGCTCTTTGATGATGAATCTATAGTTTTCTCCTCACGAAGTATCATACAGCTGGCTGTTTCCCAAACATCTAAGATAGCACTTGAAAAAGAAGCAAAATGCAGGAATCCAAGTGTGTGTGTGTGTGTGTGTGTGTGTGTGTGTGTGTGTGTGTGTGTGATCATGACTAGATATCAAACATAACATGAAAACCTTCAGAAACTTTCAGTATAAACATTGTCATAACATTACAGAGGATGATGGTTTTATAATCTAACCTTACAGTAAGGAGGAACTACCTGACGAGACATACAGAGCCAATCAGAAGAGAAGTTGTGTGACTATGAGATGAAGTTTTCAGTGATCAGTTGGTCATGAAACATTCTATAAAACCTGACATTCAAAACTAAATCTAATGTAATAGCTCATTAGTTAAAAAGAAAGCACTCAAATCGCTTGCATTGAGGACTGCTTGTTCCACTCCTACTACAGTTGCATGGACTTATATAAAGACTGTGCTAATAATGACACCCATTCATGAGATCAATATTACGGAGGACAAATGAACATAACTGCAACAACAACAACCATCAAACAAAGCTCACCAGCCTGAACTCCAAACACTGTGACTAGAATGTTGGATTGATCTTCAGACAATGTTATCAAATGAAGGGAAATAAGCGCTGCGTGGTTCTTCTAAAACAAATCTTGACTCAATAAATAAAATAAATAAAAAAGCATCAATGAGTCCCCATAATAACAACTCAACAAAATGTGGTAACAACCCATGACATGAGACGCCAACTTGACTCATCAAATACACTACAAACAGACCCGTGTTGGATGACCAAGGTACTTTTCATTCTCCACCCGTGTTACAGATGAATTGAGGCATTAGTGAGTATTATCAACCAACTATAACGTGCAGCAAGAGCAGCTTCAATCGATCAGGTAAGAAAGTCACTTCTGAACACTGGTTGAAGAAATAGTTTGGCACTGCAATGCTCCAAAACAGAGACTTTCTTCCCTGATTTAAAAGTTAGTACACACTGAGAAAAGACAGAGACAGAGACAGAGAGAGAGAAAGAGAGAAAGAGAGAGAGAGAGAACACACGCACACACACTAAACCCCTAAGCAGTCAAACACTACTTAATCAGCTATTTAAAACTAGGCATCACCATGAGTGGGTTGGAGGGGTTGGGAGCTCACTACCTACCAAAGAGATATCCTCTTCTGGATGTATAATACGGGAATTAGCTGATACTGTGGTGATGAGAGCCGGCTTCTTGGCCTCTGTCTTGTCAGGTAGTCCACTGGGAGTGTTGGAGGCCTGGGTGCAGGGGGTGGACTGGCCATTGGCTTGACTATAGGCAGGAAACGCTGGCTTCACAGGACCAATATGACTGCCGCCAGCCGTCGTTTGCTGTTTGTAGAGAAAGATGTTTAGTACTATAGATATCACTAGTACTATAGATATCACTGTGTACATTTCATGGGTTTGGTGATACAATGGTTTCATACCCTTGGCCCACATGTAAAATGAAAAACGAACCTTGAAAAAATAGCATACAAATTAGAATGATTAATACTTCATAGTTAAACACTATATATAATTGATAACATGGTTAGAATGCATCAGATTCCTCAAGCCTTCACTTTGATAATGCTACCACTCATACAGTGCTGAGGAAGACCACAACACAGCTCATAATTGGTGCTAGTTGCCTGCTCATCTCATCTCATCAAATCTTCTGTTGAATCAAAGATCATCTGTAACACAAACAACTCATCATCACAGGATGGAGCATAATGACTTACAACAAAATTGAAAATACCAAGCTGTTTGGGGAAGAAATAAACACTAAAATAGCTAAATAAAGCAGAGGTCACCATCTACATTGATAAAATAACTCACCACAACACTCTACATCCGTATGAATATTATCATCAATATCAATATGGTGATACAGAAACTTTCATTTCATGTCTCTATTCCTAACAGCATCATACATCACAGTACCATCATCATTCATCATTTATTCATGTACCACGCCTGTTATACTCGTCAGGGTCTGGCATACACCATTTGTATTCTCTTAGAAGCTGCATTCAACACATGCTAAACACACATATTTACTAACACATACAGGCAAGAAGATACATTTACCCCAGTGAGGTCAGTGATCCAAGCTACAACACTATGATAGAACATGGGTTCAGACAGCCCATGCATTCACATGGATCTGAATCTGCCAATTACTATCACCACAAGACACTTGAAGCTCTCCACCATTCAATGCAGTGCAGCTTTCTTTTTCCATTTATAACTATGATGATATAGAATAACCATTAACATAGTTACCCCCTGAAACAGATGTGAGTAAGATAAAGTTAGGTTCCAACCAGCCAGCAGCTAAACACACTGACTCCGGCCAACCCTCTCACCTGGACGGCTGAAGGGAAGAGTGGTTTATTGGGCGGCTGGGAGGTGTTAGGGGGTGCAGCTCCTGGGGGGGCTCCTGGAGGGGGCATGGGACCCAAGTGGCCCATATGGCCTGCCATCATGCCATGTCCACCCATGTATGGTGGCATGTGACCCATAGGTCCCATGGGACCCATCATTGGCATCATGGGTCCATTAGGCCCCATCATTGGTCCCATGGGTCCTGGGGGTCCCTGGGAAGGCACTGCTGGAGGGGGTGGGTTGGACTGGCCTGGCAAGCTGGACTGTGAGTCTTCATCATCATCCTCTTCCTGCCGCCGGCTACTGTTACCCATCCGACCAGCACGCTGCCGCTCATGCTCCTTGAGGTCCTCCTCGGGGATGCCCTCCATGCCATAGATTTCTATCTCAATATTGTTACGGTTGGGCAGAGCATTGGGAACCTTGTCTATGGTCTCTTTGTGCACCTGGGGAACACAGTACAACAAGTCTTGATAAATGATTCAGGCTGTTCAGCTCCATTCCAAAGTTAGTATTTCCATGAGGCATCAAACAAAGAAAGTGACCAGCTTTTAATCAAACACACAATAACACTTTTAAATCCACTAATTGTCTCACTTGCAGCAGAGGTGAATCAGGTTTTGCCATTAAGATGGATGGAAGTCTTACTTACGTACCACAAATACTGGGATGTGTTTACTGGCTATATAACCAAATACTTAATTGTCTCAGAATCTATAGCTTTACTTTCACCCAAAACAACTTTTCTATTTCTCCTTTTGCAAACAATTTTAACTCAAACCTATTTTTTAAAATCCCATTTTTTTTCATAACTTCCACTTATCATATCTTAATTTCCACTCCAACATTACCATTCACTTCTAACTCCATCCACAAACATACTTGCCTCACACTCCTAAGTATTTTGAAATTTTCATCCACTTCCTTCACTTTGACACATGCATTAGCATCTCAACAAGATATTTTCACCTCAGCACCAGACTGTGTAGTTGGTAATTTCCCAAGAGCTTATAACAAAATGCAGTCGTTTTGTAACTTCTTTTAAGTAATAATTTTGGTTATTTGTGGGTTTTCTTACGCTATCTCTGAGTCAGTCAGTGCATTTCCTGGCAATACCAAACCTTTTTTACAGTTTTTATGACAATTATAATGTTTATAAAGATACACAAAGGGTTTTCTTTAGTTATATTAGGATATAGGTGGTCTAGGAGCATTAAAGGGAGCAACACATATTCACAATTTTTAACATTCATGGGTATGTTATGTAACCCAGCGAATGTTAAGGGAAGATTGTACACACGAAGAGTAATGATAACAAGGGAAGGGGAACTAGTACATATCTAGTTATTTCTTGGCTATGACAACAGGACAAAATGAGCTGTTTTGTCCAAGAGTACAAGCAGGTGGCCGCCACATACCTGCATGCAATGGATGGATAAGCCTGGACCAGTGTAAAGCTTCTTGTGACAAATGTGACATTTGAAGTGCTTTGCCTTCTGGTGTTGTATTAAGATTTTTTCATCGTCAAATTCACGGTTGCAGTACCTGTAAGGAGAAAAATAGGCATGTCAATACATTCAAAGCAATGATACATTTCCATCTGATAATAGTTCTCTGACTACTTATTTAACTGCATTAAGAGAAGTCAATGGTAAAATTATTCTTACAAAATTATAAAATAAATATCTAACCCCCTTAAAACTCAACTAAAGATTCATAATATAGGTGGCGAATATTTACAAGTGAAATAAGTATTGAGAAAGACCTTTGTCCCTGAAAGACACCTATGCCAACATTGGCCTGGTGATGATGATGATGATGATGACGTGGTGGTGGTGGTGGTGGATGATTGTGACATTTATCATTTGATGTCTTAACTGGAGCTGTAATTAAATTCTTTGAGTGGAGTTATGTAAAATTGTAATTATCAAATTTATCATAGAAAGATTAAGGTTTCCAGAGGTGGCACAATTTGAAGCCACAATTTACACTTTCCCTTTGTAACACAGTGTAACCATGGTGATGCGCTAACAATGAATTAACATAAGAGTCGCATCATGATAATTGACCAATGCCAAATACTGGTTGTTTTGTGTTGCTCAACTCACTCAATCATTGTTTTCTAACCAAGATTTGCAAACATGATGCTTCATTAAAAACCATGACACAACATATCACCAAATGTAACACTCCAAACTACAACAAATTATTCTGTCTGCCAACCAATATGTATAGAAAAAAAGTCTTACCAAATCCACCATCACCAAACCAACATGAAAAGTTGAACTGCTACTGAGACGATTTTTATTCTATCATATACACTTCCCCTCTCACCGCACACACACACACACACACACACACACACACACACACATATATATATATATATATATATATATATATATATATATATATATATATATATATATATATATATATATATATATATATATATTATATATAAAACCTATCTTCTGATACCTGTAAGATAATGAGTAATCTTTATAACATAATAATCAACCATCCTTGAGATTAAAATTGTGGCACTCAGCACACACTATGACAACACAACACAACTTATGTATGTTTAGGTTGCTGGCTAGCTCGATCCAGGCTTGAAAATGTATTAGATGGCTGTTTATATATATATATATATATATATATATATATATATATATATATATATATATATATATATATATGTATGTATATATATGTATATATATATATATATATATATATATATATATATATATATATATATATATATATATATATATATATATATATATATATAAACATTCCACATGCAATCTGAAGAGCTAATTCTAGTTGACAATGGTGAAGAGTACTACAACAAAGTGAATAACCAGTCTTTCAACATCACCATTATCTAATCAAGGTTCATAGGCACACAACAAGCTGTTGATAATCATCATTGTAAATGACTGCAATATGTAAAGACATGGTTTGATTAAGGGGAAGTGATTAAACAAAGCAAGTTAGGACCAAAAACAGCTTACTATTTGACTCAGTTCAAGCTACAAAGTAGTAACAATGAAGACCAGGGAAACAAGTATTAATGTACCTCTAAGCAGCCAGGGCAGGACTGATCAAATGGAACAAAAGCTATATCCTTTGTAATAAATTAAATCAGGATGCAATAACATGCTGATGAATAAATAATCCGGTTTATATTAATAACCTTATTATACAGTAAACCCTCTATAAATCGGATCAATTGGGGGAACCCCTTGTTGAAATATCTGATTTATCCTGTTACACATGCAAAATCACTAAAACACAGCACAGCACAGCACTAGCCCTGGAAGCCATCACAAAATACAAATAGGGCAGCCAATAACACAAGTCAGGATCGACCAAATGACCGTACGTTTGATTGGTAGGGCGACACAACATAAATTGACCGAGGAGCAACATGCATCAGCATGGGTGGCTGCTTTGGCGGGAAACTATACCGGATGCCCGCTGCATATATCGCCGCCGTCCGATTTAAATAAAAATAATCCGGTGGCTATATAGAGTCCGATTTATCCGATATCCATCTTATCCATATCCGATTTATAGAGGATTTACTGTACTTCAATACAGGAAAGAAGGCTAATTACTCTTGATAACAAGTGTGAACTTTGGGTAAATTTCCAAAAATGTTTGGGAACCACTGCTCTAAGGCATTCTGTCTCTTCCACCAAATGATTCCTTAGTGCTTCCCTAGCTAGTCAGATAATGTCCCACCACTCACAACTTATAATGTAGTTACACTTGCAAATACTTATTTCCCCATTGAATAAAAAAAAAATATATATATATATATATATATATATATATATATATATATATATATATATATATATATATATATATATATATATATATATATATCATGCCATACATAAATAAATATCAAATTCATGACATGTGACCTACTGAACAATTCCATCATCTAAAAGTACCATACATGATTTACAATGAAATTGCATTACATTGAATTACAGGTCATTCAGCAATTCGTTCCTTGATTGAAATATAGCCAATGTGCCCTTCAAGCCAACAGCCACAAATCATCCAGTCCTGAATTGGTTTGTGCATCCTTCAAGGCAGACGTTCTACATAGTCAATCCAGCTACAATATATTTATGACAGTATGAAAAGGTATACTCAGAGAGAAGTGGAAATGTATGATGAATAAAAAAGTCTCTATAAAACACACACACTAAATGATTCACACTATCATCAGGAAAGATGTGGATGTGGGAAGGACAATGGGACCAGATGAAGCGGTCAGAATTTCAAAAACATGCAGATCAATTTATGCAATTATAAACACCTTGAGTGAAGAAAAGTTACAGTTGCATTATTATTTTTAAATACAGTATTTATCTACAAAGGAAGTGATTACCCACGTGACTACAGACAACTATTCCTGATCAGTGCGGTATGTAACGGTGAGACAAAATTACTGCGAAGGAATGAATATTATGGAAGCAGATGAAGTAGTACCACCAATGTGATACATATCTAGAAGTCACTTATCTGGTATGCTTCTGTAGTGGTGGATATCCAACATGAAAGAAAATGCTTGCTAGATTGTGTATATTTACCGACATAATATGTTTGTAATCACAATGAGATTATGAAACACATTCCTAGTGTTTACTTTGGAAAAAATTTGATAAGATGTACAGTAATGAAAGCCGAGCATGATTGAGTTTAATGCCTAGAAATGCCATGTCTAGTAAACAGCAAAGTACAAAAGAGAATGTTGGGAGTATAAGATGGAAACAAAGGTGATTAGCAAAGGGAGAAAAAGGATTTCAAAGTACTTATTAATAGAGCAGTTTTATCACCAGGAGAGTAAAGGAAGTGCATACAGATTGATAACTGACACAACAATGGGGTTGGAGGTGCATTGCCTATCTCTAGTCTAACACAATCCTAACTTGAAGGGAGTGAAACATTGTAGAGTGTAGACACAGCTTCTCATCTAGGTCATGTTTATCAAAGCCAACTAGTTAAGGCAAGTTTGAGGGATAACAACTCACATTTTTTAAACACTAAGGAGAATGACCAAGGGATTGAAACAGAGAGGAAACTTAAAATGCATGACACTTGACAAGACGAGACAAAGTGATCACAATTGTCAGTTTTGACTGTTCCACCAATACACCGCTCCATGGAAAACATGTATAACAATGACACAGATATTGATCTGAAAGATGTATTTTACCAGGTGCCTAGAAGGAAGATTTAGTGGGCACTAAAAAGTCCAAAAAAAGTGAGTAATTGGTGCAGCTAATAACTGATTTATACAATATCCAGGATGTTGTGCAATAAATAACATCAAAGTGAAATGGTTGCTGCATATTTGAGTGTTTATCAAACATGAGTGCTGATCCCCATACTATTTATGACAGTACCTGAAGCATTACCAGGAAACTTATGGCCTCCCTTAGTCACAATGATCTGCCAGATCCTGATCCAGATCACATGTGCTGCCCAAACCCTTGCTCAATTTAACTTTGCATCCCTGGGATCCAGATCTGGATTCAGATCACGTGGATCTGCTCAATCGTCTTCTCAAGGCGAATCGGGTTTTAATTCAATGTGGCGGCCACCTCTAGCTACCTTCTTCCTGAGATGTGGCAGTCTTCTGTTGACAAAGTGTTTTGACCACTTTTTAAAATGTCACTTTTTTTCTACAGATAAGAAGCAAGAAGCACAGTACATTTCATATTTGAGGTAGAAAAGTGGTGAATCATGCATAAACCCAGAAACTATGATGCTCATATCAACTGCCACCTTCTGGGCTGAAGATCAGGATTAATTTAGAAATATTTTTTTTCAACAGCTATAAAAGTGACATACATAAAAGAAAAGTTTGTTAGGCATGAAAATTACACTCAAGGAGGCTGGTATTATACCACGTAACAGTAGCTCTGGCACGGAATATGGAATCCTAAGTGCTCAATGTATGATTTGAAAAGATCTGTTGTTCTATTCAAAAAGATCAAATCTGAGAGGATCTGAATCTAGATCCAGATCATGGTATGCTATGGATTTAGATCACCAGTGTATAAAGATGAGGCATTTAAGGATTGGGTTACCCAGAAACTATTATATACACTACTCTATGCAGAACTGATCCTGATTAATAACAGTTTGGAAAATCTAATATCAGGAGGCTTAACCCTTATGAGGTGGGTAGTGTATGCAACAGCTTACTGGATTTGCAAGACTGAGTTAATGCAAAAAAAAGTAAACGCCAGACATCCGAGTTCATATAGCACCATGTAACGCAGAGAGATGATGGCAAGGCAAACTAGGGGGAGGGGAAGAATGGTTAGTTATAGTCAAATAGTTACATCATATGAAGGATCTGGGTTTGTCGCAGGAAAGAAATTATGTTGACTAAGTGGAAATGTGGTGATTCTGTAAGAATATCATTAAAGCGAGGGGTCGGGATGGATGAGTTTAGTGAGGGAAAGCTGCAGCTCGGGCTGCAGTGTAAACAAGGACATAAAAGAAGAATGTGGGATACAGAGAGGATGGTATTACATCATACAAAGGGTTAGTGAGGAGTGTGTCATAAGATAATAAGAGTGAGAGAGGTTGGTGTGGCCTATACGTAATTGTGTAAGTGGCAGGATTCTCTTCCTACTTATAGAAATTAAAAGTAAAATAAATTATATATATATATATATATATATATATATATATATATATATATATACATATATATATATATATATATATATATATATATATATATATATATATATATATATATATACATATATATATAATGGAAATATAAAAATCAAAACAAACAGCCAAATTTTTGGGTATAATCAGATTCCAACTTATTCTTTCATTTGATGTGGTTGTATTGTGAGAAATAGGGTGAGTATTGATCAAAGAGGCAGGAGAGGGAAGAGAAGCACAAATGGCACCAGGACAAAGGTTTGCTCGTTGAGGCTTATGATGTTCATGTGCTGCTGAAACAAACTTTGACAATATACAGTGTAGTGAGTTGCTTTAATAACCCATAAAGACTAAATAGGTTACTGTCAAGAGGCCATGGGAGGATTTGTTTATAATGCAGGTCAACGGCCTGGTAGTGTAATGGTTAGCACGCTCAGCTCACAACCAAGATGTTATGGGTTCAAATCCCAGGCAGGTGAAGACAAAATAGGTTTGTATTCTTTAATGCTGTAACCCCAGCTCACCTAGCAGTAAAATAGGTACGGGAGTAAGCTGAGGGTTTGTGACCTTGCAATCCCAGCAGGAGCGGAAAGCTGGAAATCCTATCCTTCTGTGTGTGTGGTGGGGGGGGGGGGGGGGGTTGTGCGAGTGATATGCGTGTTATGCACCAACACTGGTGCCCTACACATTAATTTAAAAAAAGAAAGGAGGGAGGAAGTGTGATGGGTTTGCCAAGATTGTGGGTATATGTAAGGGTCTCTAGCTATGTCCACAAGGAAGGAGTGCAGTGTAAGTGGAGTCATAGATAAAACAATGCACTGGAATTTGAGGTGAGGGTACTGAGAAAGGAGATGAAACTCATGTGTGAGGAAGTGAGGAAAGTGAAGAAGTATGAACAAAAAATATGTAAACACAGAAACAGGAGTAATTGTAATGTGGGGGGGGGGAAATGTGCCAGGCAACAAAGGCCATATGGCACAGAAACAGGAGTAGAGACTGAGAGCATGCACGCAGATTTTTGCTAATTTCGTCTTATGTATACGTAGTTATGTTAGCCAGAAGCTTTATGGCATTTTGATTATATTTTATCTTCACTGAAAGCCTTGAGGCATAGATATTTGGTAGAGGGCATTGCTTTAGGCGGCTGGGTTAAATCAAGTGTTGTTTTAGTTAGATGGCACTAAGGGTAAATATTCCACACAAAGACTGACATCTGTAAAATATTATCCCAAAAAATTGTGCAAGGCCCTCCGTCAGACCTGTCGCCTCCATCACGATACATTACGTGAAGGGGTGTGTGTGTGTGTCCCTACGCTGTGGATCATCTATGTAATAATACTAATTCACACATACATTTCTATTGATAACTACCGATAACTACCGTACAATATACTGACCGAAAAATAGTACAGAGAAGGTAAGTAGTAATACCTGCTGCAGAATATTATCTGAATTAAGCTTAAGGACCTATTGTTTGGCTAGGGAGCTTGAGTTAGTAGTACACATGTTACTTTAATTCAACATCAGAGTTCATACATAATAAACACTTGGCTTGGCAACACTGTAAGACTCTGTTCAAGAAAGCCTACAGTCATGATTGGGTCTATAATCTTATTAAAAATTATCTGAATTATCACATTTATCAACAAGGGTAAAATGTTAAATCTGTTTTGGAAGTAATTAATATATATACCATGAATTACCATCAATATTTTCATCAAAATTTATCAAAAGACAGGAAATATTAATTAGATGCAAGATGGAAGTTAATGATGAGTGTAGGTACTTGAATAAAAGCAACATGAATAGGCATTTGAGTTATTTTCTTTGTGATAGCCCACTAAGACAAATTTACCTTTATTTCCATATAGTCTCATTGTTTAGCATATACTAGTGTTTAAATTGATTATATGGTGGGGGTTTCTGCATAACTACTGCTCGGATGAAGTGGTACATTCTATACATAGTGTACTCAGCACATCTGTGGAGGTTTCAGGCAGTGCTCATCATTATTTACCTGGTAAAGCATCTTTCAAGTTATGTTAGGTCGTATGTTATCTTAAGTTATGGTTAGATTATGTTATGTTATGGTAAGGTTACATTAGGTTAAGGTTAGAGCAAGTTATGTTAGGTTTGGCTAGGTACGGTTTGGTTCGGTTATATAAGCTTTTAATATTTTATTACCCAAAAGTTAGGCCTTTCACCCGTTCTTTTTTTTATTGTAAACAATTTCTTTCTTTCAGTTTACTCACACGAATGAGTATCTCGGATTAATCGGCAGCGCAGACGATAATCACTGCACTTAATAAACAACCAGTAAAAAAGATGATACACTAATTAATATATAAAGTGAGATTAAACCTGGTAACAATTAAGAGTCATTTTACCCAAAGAAGTTAGTACCAATTTTACACCCTCCCCTTCCGCCCTCCCATCCTGACGGTGCCACTACCACTCAGGCACTGGGTCAAAGCAGGCAACCACCCCAAGCCTAGCCTACCCCCAACAACCTAACCTAACCTCACCACACCAACAACCACATCATCTCACAACACGCACCAAGGCCACCAGATACATTGTGTGACCTTAAAAACTAAAATCAATTCATGTAGCATCGATCGGTGGGATGAACCTAACTAAATGGTACACCTCGCCTTATTACAGCCCCTTTCTACGCTCCAAATCAGCCTATACTCATCTACAAGTCACTATTAATACTCACCAACACCACGGCTTAGTCTGCTTCTTCTTTTTCCGGCCCATTTTTGGATAAGTTTTGTATGAGCAAGGTTTGTACAACACAATATGGCAGCTGCGTCGTCCTTCTCTACACTTGAGGCTGGCAGGGGGCGGCAGGGGGCAGCAGGGGACACGCGCCACTTTCAACCAACCTCTCTACACTATTATTAGACCTTCATTTAATGTTACTACTTTCTTAATTACAATTTGTGTTCATTATTGAAATTGTGCTACTTTAGTTCTCTCTACCTGTTTTCACTGTTACAATGCTACTACTTTATTTATTTTTTAATCTAGCTGTGTTCGCTATTATAATTCTACTACTTTCTTAATTTCAACCTGTGTTCACTATCATAATTCCACGACTACTTTTAACCTGCTCACTATTATAATTCAACTACGAGGCACACACTAACACTATATAGTTATGGAAGAAATGTACTATATGTTATATGTAACCAGACAGTTCTCTTTCTCTCTCTTCCATAAATAATAACAAAAAAACAACGTATTTCGCAGATTTATCACGCCACACAAAAATGTACCATATGGTACATTTTTGTGTGGCTTGATAAATCTGCGAAATGTTTTTATATTTATTTATTTATTTATTTATTTTTTATGGAAGAGAGAGAAAGAGAGAACTGTCTGGTTACAGTGGAGTAGAGGAGGAGGTATCATAGGTATGTATTATCTTTGATAGATAAGCCGAGATTAATCTTGTGACAATGTGAAAAAATACAAAGGAGTGGCGGTACAAAGGATGAACTTTCGCCTATGCAAATATAAATAAAACTCAACTAAACTGCAATAATACATCCTCCATGACACAGTCTGATTACATGCTACAGTTTATTTTTTCATAAATGAACATGGAGAACGATTCATTCTTCCATCTTAACTGCACGATATTTTGTTGTATAGGATTACGCTAGTTTTGAATTCATAAATGTCAGAACTGGTGAAAAGTGCGACGTAGGTGTCGAGAACGGAGATAAAAACATAAGAAATGGGGAGACTGTAAGAGACCAGTTAAATGACCTACACGAGGCAGCTCCTTGCCCCCCCACCCTTGGAATAATCCAATATTTAGCCATCCCACCTGTCATCCCTATCCATACTCTGACCCAACCGTCTTTTAAAGCTACCTATTGACTGCTAGTGCTGGCACATAATCATATGCTCATATCAAGTGGGAACTAGTGAAGTAGGCACAGACCAGTAGGGCTCATATTGCAACTGTTGTTCAGGAGAGATTCGATTCTCATTTACATCGGAACAGAGCGTTTCACCAGTATCCTGACAGCCAACAGCTGCAGTCCCCCACCAGTCTGAGCCATTGGAATAATCCAATACTTAGCCATCCCACCTGTCATCCCTATCCATAATCTGATCCAACCGTCTTTTAAAGCTACCTAGTGACTCAGCACTTTCTACGTGTCTACCCAGCCTATTCCAATCGCTTACCACTGTTAGTGAACTAATATCTACCTATATCTGTCCTGAATCTAAGATATTTTGTGTTATGCATGGAACATTATATAATGAACTCGAGTGGCACAGAACTCATAAAAAAACCTTTGCACAGCGATAACATTGCAATGGGAGTGAGTGATTTAATGTGAATAAAGTAAGCGCCAGACATCAAAGTTCATATGGCGCTATGCTAAGCTAAAAAGCAGACGGCAGAGCAAAGAGATAACGGCATGATAGAACAAAAGAACTGAGGAGACTGCAAGGGGCCAGTTGACCTACACGAGGCAGTTCCTTGTTCTCCCACCCTTGGAATAATCCAATATTTAGCCATTCCACCCTTCATCCCTATCCATATTCTCATCTAACCGTCTTTTAAAGCTACCTATTGACTCAGCACTTACTACATGTCTCCCCAGCCTATTCCAATCATTCACCACTGTTAGTGAGCCAATATCTACTTATGTCTGTCCTGAATATGTTTTTCTAGCTTGTATCCATTTCCACGTGTCCTATCCTGACTACTAATTTCTAAAACCTGATCAATGTTTCCCTTATTAATTCCTTTTACCCATTTGAAAACTTCAATCATATCCCCTCTTGCCCTCCTCTCTAGGGAGTAGAGATTAAGACGTTTTAATCTATCTTTGTAGGGTAAATTTCTCAGTCCCTGAATCATCTTGTCATTCTTCTCTGAACTGCCTCCAAGGAGCCTATATTCATCCTGTAATAAGGGGACCAAAATTGAGCTGCATAATCTAGGTCTAACTAGCGCTAAATACAACCTCAGAACTCCTATTTGTCAGCTACCAATAAATCCCAATATCTTGTTGAGCCTTTTTTTTTTTTATAGCTATAATACACTGTTCACTGGGGCGCAAGTCACTGCTTACTTGAACTCCCAAGTCCCTCACACTGTATGATCTTCCTAAGGCAGTGTCATTTAATGTGTAGTCTACAGACCTATTACTTTTACCTACGCTCATAATGCTACACTTGTTAACATTAAACTGCATCTGCCATTTCTCCGACTCTGACTCGTACAGCCTATTTAAGTAATTCTGCAGCATCCTAGCATCATCTATATTCTTTACCGGTCTTCCTATCTTTGTGTCATCGGCAAATTTACTGATATCCCTGTTTATTCCTGTCTCCAAGTAATTTATATAGATTATGAATAACAACGGTCCTAGTACTGATCCCTGTGGAACCCCACTAGTGACATTACCCCATTCTGATTTCTTCCCATTAAACTGTATCCTCTATTCCCTACCAGTAAGCCATCCCCTAATCCACTCTAGTACCTTCCCATCTATGCCATGAGCCTTGACTTTACTTAACAGTCTCCTATGGGGTACTCTGTCAAAGGATTTACTGAAGTCCAAATAAACTATCATACTCGTCCCCCTTATCTATGGTTTCAAATACTTTCCTATAGAAGGATAATAAATTTGTCAAGCAGGACTTCCCCTTGCTAAAACCATGTTGACTATGTCTAATTAGCTTGTGTTCATCCAAATGTTTTCCAATTGTCCTTGCTATGATAGCTTTTAACATCTTACCTACCACTGATGTTAAACTACAGTAATTGGGTGGTAGTTACTACTTTCTGCCTTCCTTCCTTTCTTGAATATAGGAACTACATTTACCTGCCTTCATAACCTGGGAACTACTCCTGTCTAGGGATTTTCTGAAAATCACCGCAATGGGTTCAACAAGTTCTTCTCTATCTTCCTTAAGAATCGTCGGAAAAATGTTGTTGAAGTATTTGGTAGGAAAGAATGGTTAGTCATAGTGAAATGGGTAGATCAAATATTTGATCTACCCATTTCACTATGAATGGTTATGGTAAATGGGTAATATAACTGATCTGCTCCCCATGGGGAGTAAAGGCAATGAAAGGAGGGTATACCCTGCCCATAGTATCACCAGGTCGTTCATGACTGAACTCGTAGTTTGCCTCTCATCCTCTCAGCACATAAGGAAAAGAAATG
>JAXIVD010000902.1:52618-90118 GCA_036785275.1 Cancer borealis | reverse complement strand
TTGCCACTTTTCCCCTTTGAACAATGTTGATGATTTAATGATTTTAGTATATTTATGAACATCTTATTGGTTATATTAAAAATTACTTACGTCTGGCATAAGTAAGATAGCTAATTGATGTTTAATCATAGTGTATGTAGTACTACATTCCTAAAACAATTAAAAATTAAAGCAACATTTTTCAGCTTAACTGATTAATAAAATCTCAATGGCCATGAGTAAGCACTACAAATGCATGATTGTCATGAGGTTACCCAACTTCTCTTCAATGGTTTTCTTCATGAGAATCTTGGACTCCTGTTGGTCGGTTAATCTTTCATTCAAGTTGACCTTCATATTTTCCAGCTTAATAATTTCAAATAACCTTTTCTCTATTTTCATTTTCTCCTTAATGCCACTATTGATCACAAGCCTTTCATTTGGTTCCTGGTGAAAGAAAAAAAGTATACAAATAAATTAAATCAGATATGATTAATTGATAGTTTATTCACAATTATGTAATTAAAATTATTTAATTAACAATAAATCTAACCATCACAACTTTCAAACTTTGCATACACATTCACTCATACCATCTCTGACTTTCAAATAAATGTTCAGCCAGACATGAAGCAATTACAACACACACTTACTAATTCAGCATGATTGCAAATCCAGTATTTCTAGATTATTCATCTGCATAGCCTTTATCCTCCTAGTCTCAAAAAAATCACTCTGCGTCTTACATTCACAAGGTCAGGGTCAAAGGTTAGATCTGGATTAGTGGCAAGTGGTAATTGTAGTGAAGTGAACCAGAATTGACCAGAACACCAACACTATAAGGGCATCCCATGATAAAATGGAGGAGAACCTTTCACTCAGCATAGAGGCATGCCAATTGTTACCCAAACGGAAAGATGTGCCAAGTTACTGCTCTGCACCAAATATAAACCGACCCATTAAATGTTATCAATGACTAGAACACAACACTAAAGTTGCTCTTCCAGCATGCTTACAAGCATTCTTTTTTATATGTAATAAACTGTTGGCACCAGTAGATTTTTTATGGAGGCACAGATGGATTTGCCTCTTGCCTGTTATTTGGCGTGGGTTTTAGATTTTTTAGTGACCTCTCAAATGTTTTACGTTCTCTCTTGAATATGTTGAGAAATAGAGAGGCTAATTGCTGCTAAAGCCTTAGATGCATATAAACATTGTAAGTCCTGTCTGAAGACAGTATGGCAGCAATTTGGGTAGTCTTTGGCCATTTGGCAGTAATACCAAAGAATGAAAAGTGGCCAGCAAATATTGGGGGATCAAACCCGGGACCCTAGGTTCATCTGATCCAACGTTAGACCACTGTACCACCGCCTCCCCGATATTATACATATCCACTTCTATCTATCTAATGTCTCTTCCCAAGAACTACACCCAAGGGATGACCACAACACAAGTTTCCATTTGTTCCTGTCCTTACTCTCCACTTTCTCTCACTGGTAGTATGACTGGTTGTGATGGTCATTTAACTCCATTTCAAATATAATTATCAAGGATCACTAAAACATATAATGAAAGCATACATTATTCACATCTTGCTTATGTACAATTTCAACATCATTAATCAATTACAAATATTAATGTAAATAAAAAATTTGCAAAATCTGACGTCAAAAATATAAACTGCTAAAAAGACCACTGATGAACAGCATTTCATACTGGACTCTCATCAGCATCTTTCCTCAAACTGGAATGGCTTGGCCTTGACACATCACACTTCAATTCATTTGCAAGAAAATTACACAAATTACTGACACCAAAAGTACTATGCAGATATATATATATATATATATATATATATATATATATATATATATATATATATATATATATATATATATATATATATATATATATATATATAAAATATAGGAGCTGACTGGAAAGTATAAGTATGTATGTATGTATAAACTTGATGCATCAGCAGCATGGCCGTTAGGTGCTTGCTAAACATCAATTGTATTAGTATAAAGGACTAGAAAATGGCAATAAAACAAAATATGATTAACATCTACAGAAGACACGGAATCAACCAAATTTACCATGAAAATCACTTGTTCTTGGAACGATATAACCTTATGGTAATAATGTATCTAGCTCTCTATATACCAGACTATTATCCCCCTAAGGAGTGATAGCCAAGACAAGGTATGCCAGAGTTCATCACAACATTACTCTTGTCTTTTTGTAAGAAAGTATATAAAGGAGGGGCTTCCTAGACCCTTCACTCTGTTCCTTTAGTCACCTTTCACGAACCACAAGGATCAGGGTGGTAGAATTCTTGTAGCCTCCCCCACAGGGCTAAAAGAATAATAATATACCATAATACTCGCATGAAGCAAAATTCCTTTCAATAGAATTTCTTTATAGGAAAGTGAGAAAACAGGAGTACCATATTTCACGGCTTATATGACTCGCCGTGATTTTGAAAAAATCTTGCATCAACTGAAGGGGTCCAAAAAGGAGGGAATATGTTCCTAGTGACCATATTTTTAACAAACCCTTTCACATATTTCTCGTTTCAATCTATGTATTTCTTTCTTGGTAATATACTAGTTATTGGGTCTGAGAACATCAGAAGTATTCTGGGCATATACATATAGTATATCAATTTATCAATTATATATCACACATGATTTTCTATTATACACCCATCCCATTGCTATTACGTATTCTGTGAGAGAGAGAGAGAGAGAGAGAGAGAGAGAGAGAGAGAGAGAGAGAGAGAGAGAGAGAGAGAGAGAGAGAGAGAGAGAGAACAATAAAATGACTATACCTTTAACTTTTGGGATGGCACCCCCTGCAGACTGGGCCCTATCCACAGGTGCAGTGGGCAGCCCAGGAATGTAGTCATCAGATCTGCTGTGTGGAGAAACAGTTTAATTTATATTTCACTTGGGTAACAAAACAATTTTGTAATACTAATACATATATGAAAGTACAGTAAAAGTTCCTGAACCTGGATAATCCAAAAATCCCAATGGTCTGATTTTGATGGTGGCTGGTGAAGCTCCAAATTTGGCATCCTAGCGGCAGGAAGTAGAAGCAAGCACAAGAAACTAAGTGAGTCCAACACTGTCCCAAAATATAGTCTGCCATTTTCTGTTTATCAGTACTTTGTTCGGTGGTCATGTTCAACAATTCTACTTCATTTTTTATTTTTAGCTTCTCAATGCGATAAAAAGCTAACAATGAAATACTTTCAACTTACATAAGAAGATAAGAGATTCCAAATTGTGAAAAATTCTGGAATTAAATAATAAATGTGCATTATGGGCTTTAAAAGAATTAATGTGATGATAATGGTTCTCCTGGTAATCAAAGTCAAACCAAATGATGCATACATTTCCTAAGGAGTTATATTGCACAACAATACTGGCAAGGTAAGGTACTAACGTTCCATTCTTGAGCTGATTCACTCTTTTGATTTCTTCCATTCGCCATTGTTTTCGGGCACCTTTACCGAGTCCAGCTGGAGGGGGCCTGCAAGGGATGACACACATTAACAAGTACATTCAATGGGAGATGTGGTGCTCCAAGGAGCAAGTGATGAAAAAGACCTAGGAGTAATAGTACAGGATGATTTGTTTGCTAGAAAACACATTTGCAAGGTTGTTGGAGGAACATACAGACTTATTACTGAGATCAAGACATCTTTTACATTGATGGACGAGGAAATGTTGAGGAAACTGATTGTGTCTATGATTGGTCGACAACTTGAACATGTCACGTTGGTATGGTCCCAACACAAAAAGAAAGATATAACAACAATTGAGAGAATCCAAAGAACAGCAACAACACTGGCTCCAAGTTTAATAAATCTAACTTATGAGGAAAGATTGGATAAGTTGGGACTGATCTCATTAGAAAAAAGGAGAGAAAGGGGAGACTTGATAGCGGTGTATAGAACAGTGAAGGGAATGGATAAACTTGACTGGGATGATTTGTTTGTGTGGGACACAAGTACAAGGAAGGGGACATGGTAAGAGACTGAAGACAAAGTGCTTGCAAGACGTCAAAAAATATAGTTTTCCACAGAGATGCATTGATACTTGGAATGGACTGGATAATGAGACAGTGGAAGCGAGGTGTGTGCATGACTTTAAAGATAAAATTGAGAGAAAGATATGGAGACGGAACCCCACCAGTGTGAGCTTATTTCCCCTAAACTACAACTAGGTAAAACTAGGTAAACACACACACACACACACACACGACCCCAACCCGATAGGTAAAATGATTTTGATATGAATATTTTTGGGTCTGGAACGGATTGAGTGAGTTCCCATTATTTCCTATGGTAAAAAGTGTTTTGGGTTATGAGTATCTGTTCAGAACAAATTATGCTGGCAAACCAAAGCACTACTATTTATACATATATTATATTATATATATATATATATATATATATATATATATATATATATATATATATATATATATATATATATATATATATATATATATGTACATATCTATATATCTACTCAGCCCTCCCCAATAAATTCACTAGATTATGAGTAACATATGTCACACAAGATGTTAAGGATAACATGCAGGGAACATGAATGGAAATGTTCATACCTAGTGAATTCCTTGTAAATTACATGCTCTCCAGGTGAATATGAAGACTGCACACAATCTGACTCCCAATCCTCCCACTTGGAAGATGCATCCAGCACTGGTGGAGGCGCAGTCTTCATCAATGGGGCTTTCTTCTCCTGTGAATCTACAAAACACACAAAACATTACCATTACTCAACTTCTTATATTTAATTAGATCAGTCTGGAGTATTAAGGACAAGGGCAATCAGTGCACAGCTCACCCAGCTGTTCATCCTCCCGAACAGATTGGCCGATGAATGGGTACCTAGGGAAACCTGGGCAAGGTTAACTGTGAAAACTCAGATGTCACAGTGGCCCTGTGTCCTGGCATAACGGATTACTTTCCACCACAAGCTCAAAGGCCTATGAGACGGGAGATGAGTGCCTGCAGCTATGTGTAGCTACAGTGTGTGCCAACACTTTACTTACTTACTAGCATGGATCACTTCAGTATCAAGATTGTTCCAGATATCTATGCTCCTGTATGGGAAGCTAGTTTTTGATAATTTACTTACAAATGGGACTTTTTTCAACTTTTTCTTTTTTCCCTCCATGATCCTGTATCTTTAGAGTCCTATACAAACAGACTTTTCTATCCACTTTCTCCAGTTCCTTGAAAACTTATTATCAGATCTTCCTCTAGAGTTGAGATTGAATTACTCCTGATGTTTTCTTCCTAGTTTAGTAAATTCATTAATTTCCTATAATACAATTTCTTGTTTGTCTCCTACGGCTCTTGCCCATTCCCATCACTCGACATTTTATGGCATTAAACTCAATTTCCAATCTTTCGCTCCATTCTAATATCTTGTTCAAATCCTTTTGTAGCAATTCATTCTTCATTTTCCACTTTTTTTGAAATAACTCAGACCCATTTATGTTTTCTAAATAAAATGTGTATAAACACTTTATTTCAACTTACCTTATGTTCATACCTTCATGGCAAAATATGTTGAGCTAACTTTTGAAGTAAACTAATATATGATAACAGAATCTTATGAAAATTCTTATGTGGCCTTAGAATCTCAATATGGCAAATAGTAATTTTTTCTCTGACTATTACTGATGTTCACATAATCCTAGAACAGAATGGAATAACATTCTTCTTTTTCAAGCTTTTTTGTGCCATTATTGAGAACTGTTACACTATATAACATTATTGAACACTATATGCACTAGGCTGTGTGCCCTAAAAGCACGTGGAAGAATTTAAGTCCCACAGTTGCCTGGCGGGAGGTGTGCCTCACATGCTTGTCAAAGGATAACTGCCTTTGGTTTAAGGCCCGTGGTATAAATCATGCCGGTGGAAAAAGTTAGCATAATGATATCAAAGGAGATACTCACGGCAGTACAGCTCTCGTTCCACTAGCACCCTGTCCTCACACTCCAGCAGATGTGCCTGGTAATGATGGGCCGGCACCACATGCACTCCATTGAAAATGCAGGTCTTCATGTCTGCATCCATGTGATTCTGAGGTAGAAGAGGACACAGAAGGGTGAACATTTTTTTTTTATCACTCAGTATGAAGCTTATGATCCTAATCCCACCCACTGACCAACCAACCAATGGATGGACAGACATACACACACATATACATACATACACACACACACACACATACAGATACACACACACACACACACATAGGTAGACATACAGACACTACATTGCAACTAATTCTCAAAATTTAATAAAGAAAATTTTATACACAAGTTCCTTATATTCTAACTCAAGACTTAAGGAAATCTATGTACAAATTTTTTGAAAGCTTTTTAGTTTTGCCAGTTGAGTACTTCTGTTATCATTACCTTCTTGCACTTAATAATATGTTTAGCCATGCGGTGAGGAAGAATCATGTGGCTCGGGTTATAAGGACATTGGTCCAACTTCTCCATCATGCGGTACTCCATAGTGCCGAGCTTTTGGGGGCCTGCATTGAACAAATATTTTGTTACACAACTGATTCATCGTGTTCTGATGTGCGTACTCATGCACGTACATACATACACACACACACACACAAATATATGGAGGAAAGATAGAAAAGATATAGAAGGAAGTGAGGATAAAGATAAAATCTAGGATAAAAGTGATAAATGTAGAATGGAAAAGGAAGAGGAATTGATAAGTGCACAGATTATGACAATATGGAAACAAAATATTGTAGTAGCAAATGTAACCCACCAAAAAAGGAAATTGGACCAAAGAAGAACAAAAAAAGTAACTAACACCAAACGTACAAAAATTTCTTAAAACTTTGCATGTTTAACGCAGACTCAAAAACAAGTTTCAAAATCAAGAAACCCTTGCTATATCCGAGGAGTTCCAAATTATTGACGTAACGGAGTCCTGGAAAAACACCGAAAATAGACTTTAGCGGAATATAATTTGCCCTATTATTCAATGTTTAGCAGTGAACAATAAAATAAAAAAGGTAGAGGTGTTTTGATCTGCATGAAAGCCAGTTTTAATTCAATAGTCTTGGGAGGGGGAAAAAAAAAAATAATAAAAATAAAAATAAAAATAAAAATAAAAATAAAAATAAAAATAAAAAAAATAAAAAAAATAAATCACATAGATGTTATATTTTTACAACTAAAGGCACATTTAAAGAAAATTACCATCAGACTCATCTCTAGACTACCAGTACACAATATTACTAGTGATAGATAATTATACAATCAGATAATTCAAGTAAGGAATTCATTTGAAAGCATCATTTTTGGAGACTTTAATCTTCCTGTAACTTCACGGGGAAATTCTCATAAATCACATATGGGTTAAAAGTTACATTATAATTTGTTAGTGCTTTAAGTCAACAAATTAACAAACCCACGATGTGACATATCATACTAAATATTTTTAACAAACAACGGTCTAGAAAGTAACATTAATACAGGCCCTGAATTCAGCACCAGCGAAGAACTTATCTTCATATATCGCAATGGTAACTTTGAAAAATTAAGGAAAATTTTGGTAGATACTGATTGGAGCATAATAGAGGACAAAACTGATATAAATTAATCATGAGCAAAATTCTATAACATCTTACATGAGGCTGTTAAGTTATACATTCCAGTTTGTAAAAGACATTCACATAGAAATAACAAACCCATATAGTGGAATAGATGAATTGAGGCAAGATTATCACATAAAAAACACACACTATAAATATTTACTATCACAAAACACAAACGATAATATGGAATATGAAAGACTAAGCTGCAAAACAAAACAAAATTACACCAAGTACGAAAGATCTCAAAACATACATTACAAATAAAACTCTTAATTATCTAACACTCACATATAATTTGTATGGCATTGGATATTCAAATTTCTTCAGTCTTTCTAACTTCTCACTATCTATTTGGTAATGGCTATGTCCATCATTTTTTTATTATCTTCACCTCTAAAAATTGTTTGCCCTCAGAGATACTACCTGCAAGTTTTCCTCGGTAAAAGCTCTTAAAAATAAAAACTAAAGAATTGAAAAGTTCCAATGCCAGAACTCACTAGCTCTCCATCATATGTTTCTAAAGACCCATTTTTTCCCTATTATTTGTTCTACAAATCTGAAAAAATTCCTTTCGTTAGTCGTACGTTATTCTCATAGTTTATCTTTGCTAACATCGTTGATTTCGTTACCATCCTGAGTAATTCATTATATAGGTCTCAAACTTTCAGTATTATTCCAGTATTTTAGCCATCTCACTGCAAAGGACTCCTAGTGATATACAAAGTGCTTACTGCACAAACAAGACAATACTATATTGCTTTTCCCATCGAAAATCACTCGTTCCTGAGATATTAGTTATGTTTAATAACCGAGCTTTGGGATTAAGCCCATACTTTTTGGTTAAATTTGTTTGGATAGGTTTAATTTACTTCGATTAGATTAGGTTGAATTAGAAAAAAAATACAGGTAATGCTTTGTATCAGCATCCACACCTGGGGGTTGCCATCCAGAATTAGAATTTGAAGATGATTACGATCTGGACAGAGAGGTTTGATTCAACTTGCGTCCAAAAATATCATATGGTTACGTTAAGTAATGTAATGTTTCAATCAACCATTGATCCACTTTGGATAATTCATCCGTGACCTTATCGTTCTATAAGGAATGTTTACCACCTGACCTGCAAGTACACTGTGGGTAACCACATTATGTTCAGGAAGTTTTAAAAGAAAACTAGACAGCTTTATGAATGGAGATGAAAGGTGGATGTGCTTACTATTTCATATTTTACTACATTAACTCCAAAAATCGCTACATTAATATTCTTGCTTTTCTTCTTTGTCTAAGCCACACAATTCAGTCACTACTTTCCCTGTTTAATGTCTATGCACTGTTTAACTGTGACTGGCGTGCCTTCAGATCCGTGCTGTCATTATATATCTACCAGTACCTCCTCGCATAGTCTAGTATAATGTGCAATTAAAGGGTAGCCAAACAGGTGAGTAAACCAGGTGAGGGGACTAACAGAAACTACCACGTGCCTTTTGTAGCTTCCTTATATTCTTGTCTTTCCAACACAGTGTTTCCTCGTCACTATCCTAACACTCAACAACAACATTGCCACACACTACAACGCCACACAACAATCAACAAACAGTACAATGAAGTAATTTCTCAAATGCATCTAGTGCATCAATGGAATTCTTCCAGTTGAAGACGGCAAGGCATCCATGACAATCACCAAGGATGTGACTAACACAAAATACACTCTTCATGCGGCGTAGACTTGTGTCGTTGTAGTAACTTATAATCATCCACCTAACATAACAAGTGCTGTATGCATGTAGACACCATCCTACGGTTGAATTACGGAATCATGCATCCGCTTGCCATGTGGTTCCCCTCACCACTTCTTGAAGGCCAGTTGCCATCTTCACGAGCCCGTTATTCCAGTCTTATACATAACCAAACTAAGCCTTTTGTAATGCGATTGGAATGGACGAAAACTGCACTACCTATAAAATCAAATAGGTAATGATATGCCGATGTTTTACGGAATAATACAAGACACGGAATCTACCTACACTTCACACTACTTCAGTACACACAACCACTCCACCTCACACTCACTTTACCACGCTTCTCACACTCACTTTACCACGCTTCTCACACTCACTTTACCACGCTTCTCACACTCACTTTACCACGCTTCTCACACTCACTTTACCACGCTTCTCACACTCACTTTACCACGCTTCTCACACTCACTTTACCACGCTTCTCACACTCACTTTACTACACCTCAATACACTAAAACCACTGTACACCCACTCACCTCAGATAACTGTAAGCCTGGAACACAGTGGTAGCCTCACCGTCGTACTACCCTCACCGTCCACCTCCTTCGACAAAGATGGCCACTGGTGAGGCCACTCACTGTCGCTGCGATCGTGCGATGGCGCCAGTGAGCATTAACCAATAGGAAATCACGCTATAAATTAGATCTCAAAATGTTCTAGATCAGGATTCAAAATAACAAAATTTCAAATTTCAACAAAAACATTAAAAGGCGGTATATATTACATCCAAATGTAATGAACACACAAGTAACAACCTACTTTTCATTGTAGCCCAACTGTGTACTTGTAAAATAATATGCATTACATACCTATTCAAAAATAGCAAGCAAGGGACACTTACTAACACTTGTTGGAAACAAACTGGCGACGAATGACCATACACCAATCGAGATACGTTTGTGTGAACCAGGGTTGCCAAGTCCCGTGAGTGTATTATTGCCAAATTTGTTCAGAATTACTGCCAAACTAAGAATTTCAATGCCAAACTTCTACAAATCCTGATGCATACATATAAGGCAAAAATTGAACTACACAGCACACATGTTCTCATATCATAGCTCGATATAAAACTGAACTAATTCCAATAGTTCTACTTACCTTGATTGATTACGTAGACTAGTATAAAGCATCCAAGACATCAGTATCATCAGGTGGTACATTCCCACCTCTTGCATGCTCGTACATATCCACGGTAAACTTGTCCAGCATGTCTCCAGATATTACAATGTCCTTACAACACTTTTCCGACATTATTAGCGTTGTACGTATTCTCAGAATTGACTAACATTTTCAAATTAATTTTGTTACGAACTTTTGTCTTCACTGCAGTTACATGGGAGAAAATTCTCCCCAAAACTGCATTACTCACTGGTGTCGTCAAGCAGTGCAAAGCATAATCTGCAATTTCTTCATATGGCTTCTCACTTGGTTTATTGATTGCCAAATTAAAACTTTTTACTGCCAAACTGCCAAGTTATCATTTTCCACTGCCAATCACTCGTTTTACTGCCAAAAATTGTAAAATTTGGCAGTGAAAAATGCCAGTTGGCAACCCTGGTGTGAACTGCGTGTTCTTGACAAACGAGTCTAGCTGTAGTGGCTATATACTGGTTATATTCTGCTGCTCCACGTCTGCGCAGTGACGCCTCTACACACCATCCAACTTTTAAGGTAATTCTATTTTAGTTTATTTTCATGTACATTTAGCTGCAATGTCAAAGTAGTGAAGAGAACATCGATAATCAATTTCCACGTATGTGCATTTACATTATTTTCATGTGACTTGTCTGTAGGTATATAGTATTCGGTTGTTCAATTCAACGTGTGGAGGATGATGTGCGGCGCCTCAAGATTATGCTACTCGATATTATTACGCTAACTTCAGCAAGACCACAACCTAGAATTACACACACACGATCATATTTCAAAACCCAATAGAAAGAGCGAGATGATACAAGTTCAGCGACGCCATGTATAGTACTATTATGACACCCACCTTTTTACTCACTTAGGTGGATGTTACAATCCACGTCACCTCCTTAAGGGGTTATTACACTGGGCTACTTTTCCGCCTACATCCTACCTCCAACCTCTGACTTCAGCCAGTACCGCCGACACCACCTAATGCACCTATCACACTAGCGACACGCGTTTGTTTACGTTTATCTCCAGCTCCAGTAACAATGGCCGAGTTGGCCAGTTGAAATAATATTTATCTATACAAAGCCTCAATGGTAACCATAATTTTTTTTTTTTTATTTATCTCGTTTTCAGCTTTTCTGGAACCCTATAACATGTTTTAGGCAATTATAAGGTACTATCTGTATGAGAATAGTACCACTGTAGATCAGATTCAGATTCAGTTTCATTTTATTCCATAAAAATGGCTATTCTGTATATTAATGATAAGAACTTAATACCTATATACATATGAAGATTACAGTTTATTAATTAAAATGATAGATTAGTAAGTGAGTTATTGCAGGTTAACCTAACATTTAAGTGTTAAGATGTGCTTTTATTTATTTTTTTTTAACACATGTAGAGAGTTTGCGTTTGTGACCTGTGGTGGTAATATGTTCCATATTGGGGCCTAGGACGCGGAGTGAACGTGCCCCATAGTCTGTATTGGTGTACGGTACATGTAGATTATTTTGTTGTCTTGTAGTGTATCTGCTCTGTCACCTCAGTGTTAGTAGTTAGGTGCATAAACCATTCTGGGTACATTTTGTTTTTGATCTTATAAACAGCTATGCCACATCGAAAACAACTTCTTGCTCAATTTTGAGCCAGTTCATCTGTGTAATGAAAGGTGTGGCGTGGTCGCGTCGTCTCGCTCCTCCAGCACATATCTTGGCGGCAAAGTTTTATAATTTTTGCACCCGCTTCATTAGTGTGTTGTTAGTGGTGCCGTATACTGGAAGGCAATAATTAATAATGCTTATAGCAAGTGACTCTACGACTGTTTTGCGTGTTACTGTTTCAAATTTGTCTTTTACTCTGTTCAAAAAGAGAAGAATTCCCATAACTTTTTCGTGAGTTTCATTTATGTGTACATCAAAAGTCATGTGAGAATCTATGTGTACGCCGAGATTTTTAACGTGTTTACAAAAAGTGATGGAGGTGTTATCGAAGGTGATAGTGGTGTTATCGGGAATTTTTTTGACAAGTGATCTGCTGCCAACAAAGATACATTAAGTTTTATTTTCATTTAACAGGAGACCGTTTTTATTAAAGTAGGCCCTTGCCAAAGAGAGGGTCGCTTGTGCCGCTGTGAGCAGGTCAGGCAGCGCGTCCACCGTACCAGTGTGCACGAACTGTGTGTCGTCACTGTCATGAGCGTCATCCGCATATTGTATCACCTTACATCCGTGTATCTCCTCAGCCAGGTCGTTGACAAAAATGGTGAACAGAATCGGCCCTAGTATTGATCTCTGGGAGACTCCGTACTTTATCGGTGCAATTGTGGACGTGGCGTTATTAATTTTTACTTTTTGTCTTCTATTATCTAGGTAGTGTTGAAACCGAAATGAATCTACATTGACCTTCGCTAGTTTTCTATTTAGAATATTATGGTTTACACTGTTGAAAGCTTTTGATAGGTCGCACAATGTTAACAGGGATATTTTCTTTTCTTCCATGTTATTGTAAAGTTTATTTGTAAGTGTGGTTAGGGCGGTCTCCGTTGATAATTTCTGCCTGAAGTCGTATTGAGTGTTGGAGAGGTGTTTGTTAGTCTCTAGGAAGGTAGATAATTGTTGGGCCACAATTTTTTCTAAAGTCTTTGACAGGATGGGTAGCAGTGATATTGGGCGATAATTTTTAACATCGTTCTTGTCTCCGTTTTTAAAGATCGGTATGACGGTGGCCTGTTTCCATATGGTGGGGAACTTTCCTGTAACTATTGATGTGTTTATAATAGTGGTAATATGTGTGATAGTGACTGGAAGTGAGTCTTGTATATATCGTAGTGTAATGCCGTCTGAGCCGGCTGAGTTAGTTTTCTTTAAGTGTTTGATGGTGAGTATTACAGTATTCATATCAACAGGATGAGGTTTGAAAAAATGCTCATAGTTTACGTTACGTTGTGGGTTGTTATAGCTTTGACCTGTATCATTTCGGTTATTTTGTGTTGTTTGAAATGTGCGTTCTCCCACATTCACGAAGAGTTCATTAAACTTTTCTGCCATGTCAGATTCGTTTTCAAAGTTGTTGTTGTTTGTTTCTTTTTTGTTGGGCGTGATTTCTTTTATGACTTTCCATGTGGCAGCTGAATTTCCTCGGCAGTTGTATATCTTTTAGCGGTAGTACTTTTGTTCACTAGTTCGAAGTAATGTTTTCACTCTGTTTCGCTCATGTTTGTACTGCTCTTGTAGTATTGCATTGTGTCGATCTAATTTCAGGCGTGCTTGAAGAGTGTCTCGTGTTGCCATAGCTGAGCGAATTTCGTCATTGATCCAGGGAGCAAAAGGTTTCTTTATTACCGTAGTGACAAGAGGGGCGCAGTGGTCAAGACAGTTAGTGAGTACTGACGTGAGAGTTTGTGCCTGGATTTCCACATCGTCTGTGGCGGGAATTTCGTTAAGGGAAGGAGTAGCAGTTAGTAAAGCGTCACATAACGCGTCTTTGCTGTATGCTCCGAGATGGCGAAAAGTTTTCATCACTGGCGGGCGTTTAGGTTTGGTGATGTTGACCGTAGCTGTTATAAGATCGTGATCGGCAATATTACTGGGTATGACGTCTTTGTGAAGTATTGTGTCTGGTCTGTTGGTGACTAGGATGTCTAGAAGTGTGGCTGAGTGTAGCGTGACGCGAGTAGGTGTGTCAATCATCTGGTGTAGCCTGTTCAAGTTTATAATGGCATTTTGTTTATTACCCCTAGATAGCAAGTCATCATTTAAATCGCCAAGCATATGTTTTTCAGACATATTTCTTTAAGTTTCGTGTATTTAGTCAAATGTTTCTTGAGGGGCCTTTGGATGTCGGTAGATGCAGCCAACTATAATTGATGGTAATTTTCTATGTTGTACACTGACCCAGATGTCTTCAATACCACTTGGCCTGACAGTATCAAAACTGATCACTTTGGTTGATAGTGTCCCTAACATACACACATGTTCCACCGCCGTGTCCCTTGTCACATCGGAACACGTTGTAGCCAGATATGTGGAAGTGACTGTCAGGGATATACGGGAGCAGCCATGTTTCACTTACACACAATATATCTATGTTCTTTTATATAATTAGTAGTTTCACTTCTAGTAATGAGCGTGTATTTATGTGAACCATTGTAAAACAGTCTTTATAAGTAGTTGTCTCTGCGGCTGTTTCTTCGTCGCCATGTTTCTATGCTCTGTAATAGTTACATAATTCCCCCCCCCCCCCCACATTACAATTACAATAGTTATATAATCTACCTTTATGGCCATATCTGTTGCATCAACTGATATGTTGTTCTAATTTAAAGTCGCTTTTCTTTTTTATTTTACTTATTTGTAATCATTATTCTATTGCAACTTATGCAAGAAATAGAATGATTATGGCAAACTATTTTGTCTTCTCAACAATTTACATAGAATGTCATTTGACTTCGAATTTTGCTCCAGCATCAGATTCCTTCCCAAACCGCGCGGGCTGCAAATTTGCTCCGACAATCGGAGGAAAAGTGCTGGAGGTCGGCGGTAACCGCCGATTAGTTGGAGGTAGGCGGAAAATTAGCCCAGTGTGATACCACCTTTACCTGGAACACTACTGCCTCAACACTCGATAGTACTATTAGTACAGCACAGTGCACGACAGTACTCTCTTTCCTCTGTTTTTCCTTGCTCTTTCTCGCTGGCTTCTTTCTATGTGTACTATTTATATGTTGTAGCGTGAATCTGTACAAGGCTGAAGGCTCTTCCTAA
The DNA here is from genome assembly GCA_036785275.1 of Cancer borealis. Taxonomy (NCBI): domain Eukaryota; kingdom Metazoa; phylum Arthropoda; class Malacostraca; order Decapoda; family Cancridae; genus Cancer; species Cancer borealis. The sequence goes on along the minus strand of JAXIVD010000902.1, from coordinate 74,752 downwards.
CCTTAACACTGATCGCAGGAAATCTATACCAGGCTCTTCCTAACCAAAAATACCGACTCAGGCGACATATGTCACCTTCTTTTTCATGGGATCTGTCATTGGCTGACCTCTGTCATTGGCTGACCCTGAAAGGTGTCTTGACACTCCTCTTTTGAAAGAGTTTAAGTCATAGACAGGTGGAAAAACAAACAAAGGAAGAGGGTTTCAGAATTTACCAATGTAAGGGATGAAAGAATGAAGATACTGGTTAACTCTTGCATTAGGAAAATGGACAGAATAGGGATGAGAAGAAGAAGAAAGTCTTGTGCAGCGAGGCCGCGGGAGGGGGGGAAGCATGCAGTTAGCAATTTGCAAGTCAAGCTGGATGGGGCCGTGTCCTAATGGGGGATATCAGCTGATCACTTCCCTTATGACAAATATGTTAGTAGTTACAGTAACAGTAGCACATTTTCTTTTATTTTATTATGAAGGTTTGGCTTAATTGTAAAAATGTGATGGTCGCTGTTTGCAAGAGACTCGCCGACTTGACAAGTATGAATGTGATCACTGTCGTTTGTGAATACATGATATGAAATATTATTGTCTCGAGTTAGCGTCTGAAATGTTTGATATACAAAAACTCGTTCCTTCGCGATCGCTATATATTATGTTGACCAGATTATTTTCAAAGTCTCAGCAAATTATTGCGTTTATATCTTTGATAATTAATCTAATTTCATCATAAAACACTGAATTTTCCTCATTTCATATTGGAGGTCTGTATACTACACCGAGAATATACTTATTCTTTTACCAATCAAATCATTATGATCACCAAGGTCCGAGTGGAGTTTGTTCGACGTTAATTGACTGTCCCGTCACTACACATGCCATGGTTTGCCTCCGTAACATACCGAGTGAAAACAGTTTGAAAGCCACGGAGATACTCTAAAAGTCTCTAGTCCGCGGGGATTTCAACAAGGCTCTTCCTAATCATAACACTGATCGCAGGGAATCTATACCAGGCTCTTCCTAACCAAAAAACCGAATCAGGCGACATATGTCATATGACATATGACATATATCATATGATATATGACATATATCATATGACATATGATATATGTCATATGACATATGATCCTTCCTTCATCATCATTCTCTCTCTCTCTCTCTCTCTCTCTCTCTCTCTCTCTCTCTCTCTCTCTCTCTCTCTCTCTCTCTCTCTCTCTCTCTCTCTCTCTCTCTCTCTCTCTCTCACACACACACACACACACACACACACACACACACACACACACACACACACACACACACACACACACACACACCTATTTGTATATTTAAAATATATTTTAAAATAAGTTTATTTTTATCCGCCTTTTCAATACAAATAAATATTTAAATTAAGTGAGAGAGAGAGAGAGAGAGAGAGAAGAGAGAGAGAGAGAGAGAGAGAGAGAGAGAGAGAGAGAGAGAGAGAGAGAGAGAGAGAGAGAGAGAGAGAGAGAGAGAGAGAGAGAGAGAGAGAGAGCATTATTATTATTATTATTATTTGTAGTAGTAGTAGTAGTAGTATTGTTATTATTTTTATCAGTAATTATCATTATTGATATAACTATTATTGTCATTATCATTGTTATTATTATTGTTATTATTATTATCACTATTATTATTATCAATATTGTAATTCTATTTACTATTATTATTATTCTTAATATCATTATTATCATTATCATTATTATCATCAGTATCCTTATCATTATTAGTATTATTGATGATATAATAATAATTATTATTGCTATCATTACTATAATGATTATTATGATCGTTCTTCCCACCACGTGCCCGATCCCTCTCACTATTTTTTTTTCTCTCTCTCTCTCTCTCTCTCTCTCTCTCTCTCTCTCTCTCTCTCTCTCTCTCTCTCTCTCTCACCTACAGCTCTAGTCTAAAATCAAGGATATCGCTTCTGGACGTGTGTAGCCTTAGGCTTATCTCTCTCTCTCTCTCTCTCTCTCTCTCTCTCTCTCTCTCTCTCTCTCTCTCTCTCTCTCTCTCTCTCTCTCTCTCTCTCACATTTATTTGTATTTAAAAGGTGGATAAATATTAACTTATAAGACATTTCAATGTTGCATCTTTATCAATCTTCTACCGCTATTTTCATGCTGACTGCTCTTCTGAACTTGCTAACTACATGCCTTCCCACCTCTTGCGGCCTCGCTGCACAATACTCTCTACTTCTTCTCATCCCTATTCTGTCCATCTTCCTAATGCAAGCGTTAACCAGTCTCTTCACTTTTTCATCCGTTACACTGGTAAACTCTGGAACTCTCTTCCTTTGTCTGTTTTTTACACCTGCCTATGACTTAAACTCTCTCAAAAGAGGAGTGTCAAAACACCTCTAATGTTAAACCGGAACTCCACATCTTATTTTGTTTCTCCTACTGTCCTCTTTGTAGGGTCTGGCAACAAGCGAGATATTTTTTAACGTGTTTTTGTTTTTCCTTGACCAGTGCCCTTTTAATAATAATGAAAAAAGACTTGTAGGGAGACAGCGAAGGAGACTGCATATCATAAATTTAGAGCTGAGTCTGCACCCCCCAGACTGCTTGACAATCAGGCAAAACACTCAGTCATAAGAAAATAAACAGACAATTACTACTCAATAAATAAGGACAAGAATACCGTCACACCATCATTAACTCTCTCTTCCCTTTCTAAAGAATACAACAAGAAAATATTGTTGATAGAGGTCTTCATAGTTAGAAGTCAATTTCTCATTAAGCAACACCCTTCAACCCAGGTAACTGACCTGCTGGACCTGGACACAACATAGACGGTCTGTATGAGCTCCCACTTGCCACACGGTGCTCCCAGCTCAACAGGCACGATACGACGAGATATGATATGCTCTTCCTCTTTGCCCATCAGATAAGAGGAGATGCAGACGATACGGAATCTCCATTGATATCTAACTATCAGGACGAGTCGGAGTGAATTTGTTTCCATTAAGATGTTGTTGGATTAAATAATACATCCTTGTTTTTTATCGTTTGTAGTTACAACAATTTTTATTTATTTATTTGTTTATCCAACCATCTCTCTATAGTCTATATCTATTTACTTATTTACATATATATTAGTTCATCAAATTATTTATTCACTCCTTTGCTTGTTTGTAAATTTTATATGTATTAGCGGCGCCATATGACGATGGTGCGACGTCTTAACATCAATAAATTATTCAATCAAACTTTCTGCCAATGCCAATGCTATCTTCATACTTGTAGCTATACTCTTGTTTAAAGTTTCCTAGATAATTTTCATGTTGTAGCCTACTTTTGAATGTGATTAGTTTTTTTCTTGTTTATGGTTTTAGACAGTTCAACTACTTCTATATTTTGTCTCATATTATTTATATTATTATTCTGCCATATTTCATTCTTTCATTCATCTGGCACTTCTCTCTGTCTCCATGCAAGGTCACATAATATTATCAAACACATCCATTCCCCCACTTTCTCCATGTTATACCGATCAATATTCTCTCCATTCCCTTTTGGGCACTCTGAAGTTTTCGTTCCAGGGCTTTCGTAACACTCTGTTTCTGATCCATATATTATAACTGATATAATACACTAATTATGACCCTTCCTCTTCAGCGATAGTGGGAAATTACTTTTCATAACATTTTGCTGTTACCAGAAGCACTCCGTCCATCCTTATTCTTCTCTTGATTTTTTTTCTTCATGATATCTGGACATGCACCAATTTTCTGTCCTAAGCTATCGTAATCTTAAACAAATTCTATTAATTCATCATGTATTTTAATTTCATGGCTTAGTATGTAATTGTTGAACATCACCTTATGTTTCTTTTAATTCATCTTTGAGCCTACTTTCTGGCTTTCTTTGTGCAACTGCAAAATCATCTGTTGTAGTTTATCTTTCCATTTGCTCATTAAAATAAAGTCATCAAAAAATTTAAGATTATTTAAATATTCTTCATTGTCTGAATTCCAGTCTGTTTCTAATTCAAGTTTTAAAAAAAAACGTTCTCAAAACTGCTATGAACAATTTTGGACAAATAAAGTCGCTTTGTCTGATCCCTTTCTGTATTAGAATTTTCTCGCTGACCTCATATGTAGCTTTATAGTGGTAGTACTTTTCTTAGAAGTATCTTCTAATATCTTCACATAGTACTATGTTTCCTCTACCTTTTGTGTCCTGAGTGCTTTCATATCTGCTGAGGTTTCCACTGAGTCAAAGGCTTTTTCATTGTCTATGCCATCCATGCATAGTGTTTTAGTGTATTCTGCTATCTTTCATCTACTTGATTAATGACATGGATATGTGGTTAGTTGTTAAATAACCACTCTGAAATTCTGCTTGCTCTCTTAGCTTGTTCGAGTCCAACGTTACACTTTTCCTATTTGTGAGCACTTTTGTAAAAAGCTTGTATACTACAGACAGGAGGCTTATTGGACAATAGTTTTTTGGTCTTTGATGTCTCCTTTCTTGTGAATTAATATCATTATAGCGTCTTTTCAAGAACTTGGTACAGTACAGTTCTGCAAGCATTTGGTTAAAAGTATTGCGAGTTGGCTATACTCTATACAAAAATCGAAAGCGGAGGATGTCCCTCCTACTGGGGTAAGAGGCTGGCCATTACCACACCGTGTTAGATGATTAGTTGACAGTGGCAGGCTGAGTGTCGTGAAAAATTAGACACCTGGTATAATTTCATTGTTTCCTTAATATTTCCTTGTATGAAGTCTTATACTTCAAAAAGGAGACTAAAATATCATCGTGAACAAATTTGCTAACAATAAGTGCCAACAAATATCAAGGCAATATATAATGAGTGATGGAAAAAAAGTTGTAAATAAACTGAGCCACACTAAACAACTAAACGGGCCATGGTAGTACATCGCCCGGTCACGAAAATGATGGAGGATTATGAGAGAGAGAGAGAGAGAGAGAGAGAGAGAGAGAGAGAGAGAGAGAGAGAGAGAGAGAGAGAGAGAGAGAGAGAGAGAGAGATCAAAATCTTAATACCATAAGTATATGTATAGTTATATATTTTCATTAGGTATTGACACACACACACACACACACACACACACACACACACACACACACACACACACACACACACACACACACACACACACACACTATATATATATATATATATATATATATATATATATATATATATATATATATATAAAAGGTAGATGGAGAAGTAGGAAGAAGGATGTGGGTGGTGTCAGGTCCCTAGGGGACCTGAGAGGATTAACAGGGGTCTAGTTGCCCTCTCATCCCCCCAATACTGATCACCAAAATGAATCCAAACTAATGACGCTCCATCCATCATTTCAGCAGCCATTCTCAGGGTGATGGGGACAGGAAAGGCGGAGCATTGTTCGCTTTCGATTTTTGAATAGAGTATAGTAGAAAATCGGCGGCATTCTTGCTAAAGTGAATCGATAATCCATCTGCACCTCCTAATTTATCCCTGCTCATTCATTTTAGTGTTTTCTTTATCTTACTTGTGTTTATACACTGTACTTCAATGTTCATAGTTTCTATGCTGGGGTTTTCGGTTTGCTGATCATTTGTATTATAATATTTTCCGTAAAATGTCTCCGCTATCTAGATCACCTCAATTATTGACCATGTTAACTTTTTAAAGCATACAGTTTCCTCCTGCCCACTCTATCACCCCTGGACCACTGACAAGCAGTGATCATATCCCTCTCATTATAGACATCTCTTCTTCACCCATCATGTCCCGCACTCTCCCCACCTATTAATTTCACAAAACTGACTGGGACTCCTTTCAGAGAGATGACCAACTGCATATGACAGACCAGAACGATCTCACTGGGGCAAGTCTCGACGAGATTGATGAAGCACTGGATGACTGGATGACCAGGGTTAAACAGACAGCAGACCGACATATCCTCAAAACCAGCTACAAACTTGAACCCTAGACCGACGAGATAGACCCAACTGGTAAGACTCCGATTTCAGGCCCTTAGACACAGAGCAGCTCAACAAGGCTGGACCTATGATGACTACAAACGATAAACACGACTCAGACTTACACTACACGATTTAAGAAGGGACGAGGCCTGGAACCTCTGGGGACGAACTTTGGCCGTCTTAGCAGACAAGCACAAAGACCCCAAGAGGTTCTGGAGTCAGCTCAAACGTCTCTCCAGACGCTCAACAGACCCTGACACATATCTAATTGACGAGAACGGACAAAGACATTACAGCAACGAGGACAAAGAACGACTATTAACCTTAAAATGGGAACGAGTATTTCAGGACAATGACGATGAGGACTTCGACGACAATGACACTGTCCTGGATTTCCTTAGAGCCAATGGACACCGGGCCTCGCCATTTAATGAGGCTGATCCTTCAAGGCTGTCGGGGGACTCACCACTCGGCTGCCTTATCTCCTCGGAAGAGCTGAAAGCTGCTATCAGGTCGAATAAGTCATCTTGCCCTGGTGGCAGTAAAATAAACAAGACCATAATTGCAAATCTTCCAGATTGTGCTTTGGGCTGGCTACGCTGTATCCTGACCACGGCCCTCTCAGCAGGATACTTTCCAGATAGCTTCAAAGGGACGGAAATGAGGATGATAGTCAAGCCGGGGAAGGTACCAACCCAACCGGACAGCTATCGTCCCATTTCCCTCCTGGAGGTACCGGGAAAGATCTTCGAGAGGATCATCGGTGGGAGGCTGCGCGACCACCTGGATGGGAGACACCTCTACAACCCGGCACAGTACGGCTTTCGTCGGGGAAAAGGCACTGCACACGCCATTGCCATCGCGACCGAGACCCTGACGATACACCAAACATCAGATCACCGGTGCAACATCGTTCTTCGGGACGTCAGCAAGGCGTTCGACAAAGTGTGGCACTTGGGACTCAAGTACAAGGTGCTGCACTTAGAGCTCTGTTGAGCGCCTACTCTGCGACTTCCTAGACGATAGGACCGCCAGGGTAAAAATCGGATCCCATGTCGAATGTCCGTTCCCCTTAGAGACCGGAGTCCCGCAAGGCAGTGTCCTCTCCCCGACTCTGTACATTATCTACACCAGCGACTATCCGTCCTCTAATGCTGGGATCAACGTGCAATACGCCGACGACGTCTCCCAGATTGTCTTCCATCCAGGTCGGTCCAGGCTGATGCTCAACGCACGGACTGGAAGGGAAATTTCAAGAGTCAGCTCTTTTGAGGCAGAGTGGAGGATCAGAACAAACATGTTCAAGTTCACGGTGATTCCCCCAGCCACTAAGCAACCAGCGCCTCTCCTGGTAGACGACGAGGTGGTCGACTTTCGGCCAAATGGCTCATTCCTTGGGCTCACGATCTCAGGCAGCGGATACTCCTCCCATGTCACAGGAAGAGTAAACAGAGGCAGGTCTGCCCTGGCCATCCTCTACAGGTTCCGAAAACTCAGTCAGGACGTGGTGCTCCCAGTCCTCACCTACCCGCCGATTCCCCTTCATGCCCTCAGCAGAAACGCCATAAAAAGACTGCAGAGGGTACAAAACGCTGCTATACGATTTGCGCTCGGTAACAGGTGGGACGAATTCCGCACTACGGAGTCACTACACAAGGAAACGGGGGTCCCAGCAATCAACATCAGACTCCACCAGCAAGCATCCCTCGTATGGCAGCGAATGGCGGACTAGGACTGGGATCAGTACCGGCGGGCCTTCTGGGACCTCCACGATGCGGCTTCGGACAGAGACCACTCCTGGTTCCCGAGGAGTATCCGTGCCCTGGAGCGTGACCCAGGCCCCCAACACCTCTCAACACGTAATACTGCATTGTCTTATTACTATATTTTTATGTATTATATTCTAATGTATCCTTTTCTAATGTACTCTTAAATTATTGTATTATAAAATATTTCATTCTAATGTATTCTAGTCTAATGTATTCTTATATTATTGTATTCTTATGTCTTTTATGTATTCTATTCTAAGGTATTGTATTCTAATGTATTCCTATGTATTCTTTTATTAATTTATTAATGTATTGTAAAAAAAATCATTATTGTATTTGTATTGCATAAATATTGTACTATCATCATATAATTAATATTATTGCCAGGTCACACGGACAATTTTTTGTCGACAAATTTTGTCGACCTCGTCTCGCTGGAATTTTTCGTCGACGCTGTGGCCACACGATAAAGTGTCGACTCGGCGCCAAGACATCATTCGGTAACGCCCGAACCGGTAAATATAACCGAACTGTACCAACTATATCAAAACAAAGGCAGAATTCCCTACGTTGGAGACACTCATCCTGCTTCAGTGCCCCAAAATGAACGGCGCCAGTGACACGGATTCAGACGTAGAAATTGCAGAAATTGTACTGCTGCTAGCGTTAAAAAGAAAGCAGCTGCAACAGAAGAAGAGGCTTTGGAGTCGACAATTGCTGTTAAGAAGGAGAGAGGAAAGCGTCGCCTACAGACTGGTTAGAGAGCTAAGAGAAGAGGACCCAGCAACCTTGAGGCAATGGATACGCCTAGATCTAGAGCAGTATCAAGAGCTATTAGCTCTGGTCACGCCTCATATAGAAAAAGAAAACACAAATATGCGCAAGGCTGTGACTGCTCATGAGCGTCTTGCTGTGACACTCCGCTATCTAGCAACAGGTGGGTGATTTAAAAATATGGTATTATTCCAGATTATTTCCCCTATCACGGTGGCAGTTTTTACACCTCTCCTATGCTAAAGCTTATTCTCTAGATGGCCACCTAAGTCAGTCTCACACTTTCTGCCATTTACTGCAATTGTCATTATATGTCCTACAATAACAGCTTTGGTAGTATTTTACATCTTCACCAAAACGCTCTAGAGAATTTATTGTTATATTTTTGCATTACCTGATGTATTTTGAGAAGGTTTACTTAATTACATTTGTCGCAAATTGTTAGTTAGTGAGATATTCAGTGTTTTCTATGAGATCTCTTCAAAAAATAGTTTAATTTGGTTTGAACAAGGTTGTTTTTTGTCAATGCAGGTTAAGGTTTGGTTAGGTTACATTACATTACATTACATTACATTAATATAGAAGCTATCAAATGTTCTTTATGACCAAAAGTAGGCGAGGTGCATTCCCATTGTGGTAGAAATGTAAAATTTTACCACAGCTTTTTACAACATACAGAATATACGGTATTTTTTTTTTTTCCTCATCAATTTTACTATCACCATTAATTTTATTTATTTATTGTTTTTTCAGGAGAGTCTTACCGGTCACTATCTTGCCAGTTCAGGATCAGCCACAACCTTCTATCAAGCATTATTCCATCTGTGTGTAAGGCAATATATGCAGTCCTACAGCCTCTTTATGTCAAGTTACCAAACACAGAAGAAGAGTGGTTAAAAGTGGCTGCTGGTTTCTCCACACAGTGGCAGTTCCCATTATGTATAGGAGCTCTGTATGGTAAAAAAATCTTAATTCAAAAGCCTCCAAATTCAGGATCAACATTCTATGTGATGATGATGGCACTGGTCGATGCAGACTGTAAGTTTCTGTATGTTGATGTCGGTGCTTGTGGGAGAGCCAGTGATGGAGGTGTTTGGGACATGTGTTCCCTAAAGGAGGCAGTGGAATGTGACACGTTGAATATTCCTAAGTCTACCATGATTCCCTACACTAGAAAACAGTGTCCTTATGTATTTGTTGGAGATGCTGCATTTCCCTTTAAACCACATCTAATGAAACCATATCCAGGTAGAGGGGAAACACAGGAAAGACAGATATTCAATTACCGTTTGTCACGGGCTCGCCGAACCTCTGAAAACGCCTTTGGAATTTTGGCAGCAAGGTTTGAGGTATTCAGGCAACCTATACGAACTTCCCCTGAAAATATGAAGGACATAACCTTAGCTGCTGTAGCTCTGCACAACTTATTGAGTGAAAGAGCAAAGGATAACTACTCTCCGCCAGAATTCCTTGACAGAGAAGATACAAACAATGGAATGCTGGTGCAAGGCCAAATGCGGCAGCATGTTAATGCTGCACTGGAATGTCTACAACCAGTCGAAAGAGGACACAGCAATTATGCCAAGGAAGTCCGAGAGACATTCAAAGATTATTTTAATAATGAAGGAGAAGTCTCATGGCAGGCACGAATGGCACTATTACACTAAGCATATTCTTATACCTTTAACTGTTGTAGTTAGAGCACCAATAACCTAGTATAGATTTAATCAATAGATCAATACACATATTCATAAACTAAAACCACATGTACGAAAGTGAAAAGTTTATTTTTATAAGAATCATCAATTTAAAAATGTTTTAATATTTTCTTTGAGGAATAGAAATATATAATTTGTTTATATGTATGTCTGTAAATACATATACTATGAATTACTTTCTGCACCATTATTTTTTAGATGATCCTTAATAGCTTCATTTAAAACAGGAAACAGCTTAAGTGAAAGGTTGATTTGGCCTTCCTCTGACATATTTTTAGTGACAGATTTTATGTATTGACAAAAAGCATCTATTATGTTTTTTTTTTGTTTATTTGTTTGATCTTTTACACGTGCAGCACTTTTTTTATCCTCTAAATATTTGGCAATTAGGGAAACTGAGCTGTCAAATGACTCAAGTGAAGGCTTTTTCTTATTTTGTTTTGTTATTTTGTCTTGCCCGTGTACTGCACGCTTTAAATTAGTAATTTTTTCTGTCCCTCCTACTTCATCATGTAAATAACTTGATGCTCCAGAGTGGTCAGCCTTGTCCTCTTCAATGACAATTGTAAAACAATCGTCATCTTGTCCAGGATCAAGAGGACATGCTAGCATGTCATCATGGATTCCACCTTCAGCGATGTCATCCTCCAACGTGCTGCATTCAGGTTCCTGTAGAGCAAGGGATTGAGAAAATTAGTATGGAGCAGAGAAAGTCAGGAATTTATTTTATGATATGGAAAGATGTTGGGAAGGGATTGGGATGTCTGAAAACTGACTAAATGTGCGGTATATAGTATCTAAGGTTCCGTCCACACTAGCGGGCAAAGCACGCCAGGCAATGCCCGTCATCTGGAAAAGCCCACGAGCACACAAACAGTCGTCCACATGGCAGAGCCTGCCTGGACCAGTCAGAGGCAAGCAGCTTGGCAGCCAGGCAGTGTAGTCGTTATGTAAACAGGAAGACTGTGTGTGGTACAACAAAAATGTGAAGAACCAGTGGCACCGTGCATTTTAATTAATCATTATTTGGTGCCTGAAAAAAGAAAGAAAGGTTTATTCATTTGCCCGAGGGCACAAGCAGTGAGTCAGCCAATAGGCAAACTACTCACTTCTGCCTGCAGACATTGCCCGCTAGTGTGGACATGGCCTTAGGAAGTAAAGATATCAGTAGCTAAAGATGTGCTTGGGTATGAACAAATAAATGCTAGTGGAAATACACTGATGCGTGTGGCTGAGCTGCTTATCCCCGACTCAGGCACTTTTGAGCAACTCTTAATACCAGGCCAGTGTCTTGATTCATTTTGTAGGCTTGGGATGGCTGGCCTGGCATTGGTGTAGGTTCGATCCCCACCCTGGAAAAAAAAATTATTTCACAAATTATGATTTATTACGTGTACCTTAATCGATGGGTTCAACTTTATGGAATGAGGTGTCTCGTGTCTTTCAAACGGCATATCAGATTTATAATTTCCTGTCATTACACATACACAGATAAATGAAAGTGACAGAAGAAAGTCAATGAGGAACAAGGTTGTTTCAGAAAAGACCAATAATTTTAGCAAAGGACTTGTAACTTTCTATAATGTAACTAACATAGTTTGTAACTTACCAATTTTTTCGTAGGCAGCTCAAAAATGGCTTTTGTGGAGGCTTGATCCACATGCACATCTGTCAGGAAAGATGCAGCATCAAAGTGAGGCCATCTTAATGCTGGAGACCCTGCAGAGCCACTAGGGGAATCGCGAATCTTTCTCTTCTGCACGTAGAAGTAGGAGCGTATGTTCTTGAATTTCACTCGAACATGGTCTGTAAAACATTTTAATATGAGTTTCTCTGCATTTTCCTCATACACTTCTCATATATTTTCCTGCAACTGTAAATTTATTTCTAATCTACAAATCATTATTAACCAGTAAAAAAAACATTCCTTAGCTGGATGAGAGTAGGTAAAGACGATTTACCTGGGAAACTATTGACCTTCCCAATACGTTAATATATGTTAAGAGTCCTAATAAGTTTAAATAATTATGTCTATTGCTGAAAAAGGCTGCCTACATATCAATCCTCAAACTAGAATATTTGCTAATGACCTTAATTTATCAGGTAAATATCCATATTAGCATCAGCACCATCTCACATCTTGTTAATATTATGTATGCACATAGAAATCACCTACATAAAAACTAAAAAAAAATGAGGAGACTGCAACCAGGTAACCAGGCAGGTTGATGACCAACGTGATTAAGGTGCGGTTAAGATTTAGTTAGGTTAGGTTACACAGTAAAATTTTACATCTTCACCATAATAGCGTTTGTTTATTCTAGGGACTGCACCTCGTCCAACTCCCTACTTTAGGTCATAGAGAACATTTGATAGTTTTTTTTTTTAGTGTAGCCTAACTTAACCTAATCTAACCAAACCTTAACCTACATTGACAAATAACAGAACCTTGTTTAAACCAAACTAAACTTTATTTCTCGAAGAGAAGGTCTCACAGAAAACATTGAATATCTCACTAGCTAACAATTTGCGGTGGAAACGTAATTTAGAAAACCTTCTCAAAATGCATCAGGCAATACAACAATTGGGGAAGGTTGGGCATAACGGCCCACGTGGTTCATATGGATCATCCCTGTTTTTGTGTTTTTAGCTGCTGCTATCTATTGACAATGATATATATTTATACATCAGCTCTACAATCAGCTGTAACATGTCATGGCCCATCTGTGGCTATTTTCTTTTTTTAATCATCATGAGTAAAGGATCCAAACTAGTTATTCCAAAGAAAGTTTATTTTGTTTACTGATGAATATAGATTTCAAAAACACCAACTGCCCTTAAATATCTTCCACAAGTCTTGCAAAAACAGGACTCAAACCTTAAGTGGGCATTATGCCCCACCTTCCCCTATAACCCTAGCTTTTACACATTTCCACATGTCCTACCATGACTTAAAAATATCTAGAACTGTCCCCTATACATCCTTAAAACTTCTAATCTGAAGTGGCACATACTTTAGTAACATTATAAATTAAAGTAAACGGGTAAATTTATAGTTTAAGCCAATATTCCCTATCTCTACCCATATCCCCCCAACAAGCTTGGGGGACTGTGGGGAATCGGGTTTTTTTTTGGGGGGCGAGGCATATATGAATGATATATGGCCTTTGAAAAATCTAGGGAAATTTCCCCAGATCTAATCTAATTTACCCTAACCTATCCTAAAAGGGCGGGCTGCGCCCCCCCTGGACCCCCCCGCTGACACTGTTGTAACCAAGTGTAACCTAACCTATTCTATCCTAACTTGGACCCTCGTTGACACTGTTGTAACCTAACCTAACCTAATTTTTTATTCTTTATTCTTTATTACAACATTCAGACCCTATTCCTCCAACTAGTGGTGCTCTACAGGGCCTCTATTTCTTATGAGATAAATTTAAAATATATAAATGACTAAAATTTGCCAGAATACTACATAAATTAATATCACACACACACACACACACACACACACACACAAAATAAAAAAGTTTAAAAGGTATATACAATATACAAGCAAGAATAAACAAATACACAGGAATTGCACTGTAAGTAATCACACAGCATAACTTTCTGTTATGGTCATGTCTGATAGATCATAAGCCTCTCTGAAAAGAAATGTTTTAAGCTTCTTCTTGAAAACATCAATGTTGTTATTGGCCTTAATCTGCACTGGAAGCCTATTGTACAGTCTAGGAGCACACACTTGAAAAGCTCTGAAACCAACATCTGAGTTACACCTGGGTTCATGTAGCCGGTACTCAGCAATAGCATGCCTAATCATTACATTTGTATAAATCTCAAAAGGACGTAACAATTTTCTAAGATATACAGGTTTTCCCGTTGTCATGATTTGATATGTCAGTGTACAAATTTTATAAATGATGCGGGCTTTTATTGGTAACCAGTGTAAATCAATGAGAACAGGTGTTATTCTGTCACGAGGTGACACACGCTGTATCATCCGAGCTGCCCTATTCATTGTTAATTGCAACTTCTTTAGTTGATAATTTGGCAAGTTATAATATAAGGAATTGCAATAGTCTAACTTTGTTATGACATGATTCTGAATTAGAGTCTTAAGAGAATATTCATCTAGATACCTCCTTATGAAGGCAATGTTCCTCAGATTATACCTTGCCACTCTCACAACCTCGTTTATCTGATTATTTAAACTTAAATACTTATCAACTATAACACCTAAATTTTTAACCTTATCAGATAAATAAATATTTGTACCATTTACATTCAAACTTTGTACACCATCAAATCTCCTAAGGCCACTCTTTTTACCAACAAACAAACATTCAGTCTTATCCTCATTTAATTTCAATTGCTTTTTAATCATCCAATCTTTAATAAGAGTCATGACACTCGTCAGAGCGTTTTCTGTGTCAAGTATATTGTTTACTGTTAGATAAAACTGAGTGTCGTCAGCATAAAGAGCAAAAGTTACGTTAGATTCCTTTAAAATGAAAGACAATTCGGTAGTGTAGATACTAAACAATACTGGCCCCAACACACTTCCCTGGGGAACACCTCTGTTGAGCTGACAATGCTCAGAGACAGAACCCCCAACTTGGACACAGAAACTTCTATTTACAAGATAGCTCCTCAAGTACTGTAGTGCACGGTCTCTAATGCCAATGATCCACAGATCCTCCAGCAGTAGATCATGCACCACAGTATCAAAGGCAGCACTTAAATCTAATAAAATCAAAATACCACATTTTCCTTCATCCATCTTACATAACAGATCATTAGTGACGCTACATAGAGCTGTTTCAGTTGAGTGTAATTTCCTATAAGCACTCTGATTGTCAGGCAAAATATTAGTAGTAGATAGGTATTCAAGTAGTTGAACATGAATAACACTTTCAATAACTTTTGACAAGAAAGATAAATTAGAAACAGGTCGGTACGATGAAAGGCATTGGCGATCAAGTCTACTCTTTAAAGTCGGTTTAACAATAGCAAGTTTTTCACTTTGCGGAAAAATACATCCACTTATGCTTAAATTTACAATTCTCATGAGAACAATGGCAAGCTTCAAGAAATCCTCCCTGTTGACAATATCTGACATTGGAAATGGATCTAGAATACAATATGATTTCTTAATATTTCTTAACAAAGTTTGTAGCGTATCCATGCTGACCTCACTAAAGGACTCCAGACCAACATAGGGTAAGTCAGGCATATACATAACATTGTTACTTTGTTCCCCCTCTTCAAAGCTACTTACAACATTAATAATCTTCCTATCAAAATGCCTCATAAAATTATTAACCAGGTTTGTGTCCGAGAGTCCATCTGGAAGGTTCTTGGCATTCCTCTTACCAGTTAGGTTATCTAGAACAGAGTACAATCTCCTAGCATCAGTTCCTGCCTCAGAAATCTTTTGCTTGCAATACATACATTTACGCTTCCTTATTAGTTTATTCACCAAATTTTTCGCATAAACATACTCCATGCGTGAATGTTCCGTGCGGACCCGACGCCATACTCTCTCTTTATGTCGCCTGACCTTAATGGCGTTTGAGATTTCTCCATTGAACCAAGGAGCGTTATCTTTCTCGACAATGGTCTTTGTCACAAGTGGACACATATTATCATATACACTCTTAAGAGTATTAATATATAAATGAACCATGCAACTCAAGCAATCCTCAACTTTCCCTCCAGTACCGAGTGCATGAATGCAATCATTATTAATTTCAGTAGAGATTCTGTCTAAAGTCGAGTTAACCAGTCTTGAAGAGTCAAGATTAGCCTTATTTTTGTAAGTAATAGTTTTCTTGATCTTTAAATGTCTCTCTACAACAACCATAAATGTAATAAGTTTGTGACACGGAGATGTGGCAAAGTCTGGCTCAACCTCAAGGTCATGAATTCTTGCAAACATACTGTTACAAAAAACTAAGTCCAGTATGTGTCCAGAGTAAGAGGTTGGCTCATGAACCAGATTTGAGAATTGCTGAGTTAACATCATGTCTATGAAATTTTTACAATATTGGTCACTCATATCATCAATTTTGAAATTGAAATCTCCACAAATAAAGATATTAGCATTTATGTCATGAAAATGTTCTAAGTAAGTGGAGAATTCTTCAATGAAAGCAATACAACTGGTCTGTGGAGGTCTGTATACAACAATGAAAATATGTTTATGACCACTGCTAACCAGGAAACTCGCAGCCAAAGACTCAAACGTATAAAATGTTGGAGTATTAAGTAATTTTATCTGTGACAAGCCATTATTTATCAATATACCTACCCCGCCACCCCTCTTCTTTGCTCTGGGAACATGTAAAAAGGTGTGAGTGCTTGGTGTCAGTTCATGTATCTTGGCTTTGTCATTAACACTTAACCATGTTTCAGCCAGGGCAAGAATATCAAAAGATTGATCCACAATTAACTCCCTAATTTCAATAGTCTTATTCCCCACTAATTGAATATTCACAAATCCACACTTGAGACTATTTGTTGAATTGCAAATTTACCAAGTATAATTTCATAACTCACAATACCTTAACGAGAGCATGAAGTTCCTGGACTTAGAAAAAAACTCGACAGACGCAGCACATTCCCGGACGTATTGCAGCGTTATTATTCATTTCCGGCAGGTAATGTGATCATTGAAAATGTTGTAAATAGTAAGAACAACAAGCTGAGGGTGGCCACAACCATCTACTGTTTAATGGCATAAACTATAATAAAACCAGTAAATATAATTTAACTCGCCTCCATTCAGGTCGCCCATGTCCGGGTGGGCCAGTCTCAGGGCTTCCGCTATTCTTTTGAATTCATCCTGTCGGAGCTTCAGCTTGTGGTACTGAGGATCTTTCACGTCCCACAAGTATCTTTTCTCCCTCACTAGGTCAAGCATCAAGCTCTCAGAGGCTCTACTCCATTGAATTTGTGCCATTTTGGAGGTGCAGCTAGAGACTTGTTTAAGCGTTGCAACGACTGTGACCACATTGTTGTGTTTATAAAATGGTTCTTGATCTTGATCCTCTCTGCCACGTATAAAAATATTGTTTTAAGCCATTCAGTGTTGTTTATTCAATGCATACAGTTTCCATACGTTATAAAACTTTTGAGGAGGAACCAAGTTCGTTGGCAAATTTGTCGGCAAAGACGAGCATGGATGGAGTTCTGCCAGAGCCTGACAAAATTTCGCTGTCCCTGGCAAAATTGCGGACGTCGGCGAATTTGTCTCTCTCTCTCTCATAATATCTATCAACAAAGGTATTTTCCAGATGACAGGTTGGCGGGCCACATCCAGGCAGGTAAAGCTGATTGTTCTCTCCTTCCTTATCCTTAATAATAAGCTGAGAAGCCAATGGAGGAAGCATCCCCTACCCTGCCTCCCCCTCTCCCCTGTACAGGTCAGGTCAGGTCACAGGTGTCGTTCGGGAAGCTTGGCCTATGTATCGGCGCTTCCCTGATCTTCACTGGTTAGTTGTCTGTTGCTCAGTTTTTCAGTTTGTCGTGTCAAGAGTTTTTCTTTTCTTTTCCCTCTTTTTCCACATTTCATATAACACTGACTTTGTTTTTTCTATCAGTTTTTCTTTAAACAATAGGTCTCCATGTGATGCTTCCAATTTAATTTCAAATAGGCCTACTGAATGTACCTTTTTTTGTTATGTTTAGTCTGCCCTTAGATCCTGTATTCCCAAGGGGATACTGCATTATATAAATGTTTTTACTCACATCATTCATACTTTTATGCTATATGTTTATATTAAGGTTTATATTAGAATTGTTTCTCCAAACTTTCAAATCCTATGCAGTCAACCCCTCCCACAAGACAGTTTTCTATGGAAAGAAATTAATATCATAATCTAATCACTATTAATAGTCATTAACTTGTCAAAATGCTCTCCATAGTCTAATATAATTAACCTACTTAGTTATCTTCCCACAAAACTTTGTTAAGGATGACGTAATATTGCATCATGTGAGGCGATCATGCCCCGAGACCCGGGACGTGCAAAAAGTCACGTAGACAAAAATGTTCCCTTATCTAGTAATCCAGAGATCAGGTTCAATAGATATCTAAATGTCACTTATTTAGCGTCAAAATTAATTTCCTATAAATTGATAACTATTTCACGTCTCAATAATCAATTAATAATAAGATCAAAGGAGGAATATCCTCGAAACCCCCCCTTCCCCCTTCTCATCTCCCGCCTTTTTCCCAGACAGCGTCACTCGTGGTACACCCTTGATTGTGTTCGCAGGGAAAGAATGCCTCCACGACAGTTACACCAATTTCTCATTTACTTTCTTTTGTTTTTGTAGTTAAATGAACGGCTAGAAAGCCACTGCCAAATTTCTAAGTTAAGCTTTAGGAAACTATGTGTCACGTAAGACGGTCTGATAGACCCAGCCCATGTATTCAGGAATAGGAATCGCGTATTCCTACTTAGTGAGGAAGAATTATACTATGTATGCATAAACAGAAACATTGAGATCACCTTACTTTCGGAAATCCCCTGAGAAAAGGTTCTTTAACTGTTCTCAGGCCCAGTTACAAAATTATAACATTTTTAAGGTGATATTTTTCAGGGAAGGGAGTCAAGGGTATAATGTGTAATGTGTGAAGAGCTTGGTATCTCGAGGTGAGATATGTATTGCCAACTCTGTATTTATTTTCTTTTTGAGGAAGGTGAAGTTTTTCTGCCATGAGCCATTAAGTTGTCTGATACTATAACTAAGCCGTGTTTCTAAGACTCAGTGATCAGCCTGTGATATTCAAAGTATACATTAAATAAATAACTCAAGTAAAATCTGAGAAAGTGATTCTGTGTTAATACTAACCTCCGTTTGGTGTGGTAAGGTTAATAGGGAGGTGCTCAACACTCTTGAAAAAGGATATGAAACAAATCCACGAATCCATGTGCCTTATTGAAACTCAGTCCACTCTACCAAATAACTAAATTGTTAAATCAGTTCCCCCTTTCTTTTCATTGGTCGCCTTTATTTCCCTGGTAGTAATTATTTTCTCTTTCGAATATTTTAACTTCCCTTTAGGAAGAAATTAAATTCCCTGAGAATCCCCTAATTCTCATTAAACCTTTGGGGGTGGTGGCAGCTTTCTTTCCTTAATATCCAGGGAAATATCCAACATCAGGGACCATTAATTAATATAATTAATCAAAGTAAATATATTTTTAATTGCCATGAGAGTTCCCCATTCGAAGTTAATTTAATGACAAGGCACCACACTGGTGGTCCTTCAGCAGTGAAGTGAAAGTAAAACAAATTAATTAAATAAAGAATAGAATAACAACTATAATAAATATAAAAATAAATAAAAAAATAACGCCCCCGTCCTCCCCCCGGGCACCACATCCAATTACGTCCTCTTCTTTCTCTGTGTTAAGTCTCTGTTTTCAATATTTTCTTTCTCTCATTCACATAAGCTGGGCACTGTAACAAAAAGTTATTCAAATTTTCTAGGTCACTGTTGCACATGATGCACTTTGTGTCACCATTCGTGTGCCTATTCCTGTCACTTAACTTAAGGTCCTTGCCTTATAAAATATAATTAATGATGGCTTGTTATCATAAAACTTTTCCTCCTTTATCTCTTTCTTAAATTTATTGTATATTTTTAAACTAAGGCCTCTTCTATTTGCGTGAATCCGTTTCAGATCACTGAATCTGGGTGGGGCTTGGCCGCTCTGGGCGGGGCTTAGCCGCGAAATCGTGTTCTATTTACCATCTTAACCCGTGATCTGTAACAGATTCCTGAATCCGTCGAATCTGATTTGGGAGGTGGGTTATAGCAGACGACACTCGTTCGCGGGTTTTTTGCACCAGCCTGAGCCAGCCTCTTCTCAGAAGTTAATATTAATATATACCTCCAATAAAACAGTGTATATATACGAGGAAGATATTAAGCGGTAGATAAATATTGTAGAAATGTTACTGTAGGCACAGAATTGTATAATAGTGGTGATGAATATCAAAAACAAAGGAGATATATAACAGCGTCTTCTCGGAATCTATTATTAATATATACCTCCAATAAAAACAGTGTATATATACGAGAAAGATATTAAGTGGTAGGGAAACGTTTCAGAAATACTACTGTAGGCTTAAAATTGTATAATAATGGTGATGAATACCAGAAACGAAGGAGATATAACAGCAGCCTCTAACCGGATTATTTATTTTCTTTGAATTTTGATATATACTCCCAAGAAAACAACTTACTTGTACGTGAAAGAGATTAAATGGTACAAACATTCTGCATAAATGTTAGTTTAGGTACAAAAATATGTATAACCGTAGCATATGAATAGTTAAATAAGATATCCCCAAAGTTTATTTTGGTTAAGGGGAAGCTCTACTCGGGGGTTTTACATTGATATACACAAACGATTCTGACACTCATTACCGTCCCAAATAAATAGTTAATAAGATATCCCCATTCCCCATCTTCCAATAAACATGAGGACATGTGGGAATATAAGGTTTTTTGGCTGGGTGTAAAAGTGAAGTTTTACCCAAATCTAACCTAACCAGGGAAAACCTATCGGCGCTACAGATTAGACATATATAAAAATAAGGGGTATTTCTTTATAACTACTGCTCCACCTCTATTATATATATGAAGTCTTACATACTATACATAGTGTACTCAACACATCTGTCAAGGTTTCAGGCGGTGCTCACCATTACTTACCTCGTAAAACGTCTTTGAAGTTATGTTATGTTGGTTAAGTTAGGTTAAGTTATATTAAGTTAGGTTAAGGTTGTTAGGTTAGTTTGCGGTCATGTTATGGTTAGGTTAAGTTAGGTTAGGTGCGGTTCAGTTAGGTTCGGTTACATAAGATTTTTACATTTTAATACCCAAACCCCCAAAAAAACTAATTTGCGAACCCTAACTTCCGGGTGATAAAATGTAAAAATCTTATATAATCGAATCTAACTGAACCTAACCATAACCATAACATAACCTAACAACTTTAACATAACCATAACTTGACATAACCTAACCTATCATAATTTCAAAGAAGTTTTGCGAGGTAAATAATGGTGAGCACCGTCAAAAACCTTCAAAGATATGTTGAGTACACTATGTATAGTATATTTATAATAAATAGGTGGAGCAGTATTTGTAAAGAAATAATAGGTGTAACATTGTTACGGTTAACCTCGAGGTTCATCAGACTTGAATCTACTTTTCAAGAATCTAATGGTGTTTTCAATAACACATTTAGTTATATAAAGTTTTTTTTATTGTACAATAAGCAGGTTGGTGATAATTAGGGGTGCCGCTGTCACCCTAAATGCATCAGGAAATTAAAGTTGTAACTCAACACTTCCTCGGAGAAGTGACTTGTGTGACGGCTGGGCAGCGACTGGCCTCTCATTATTATTGTTTCCATCCAGCGAATCCAAAACAGATTCTGCTGTTCTATTTGCACCCAATTAATCCAAAACAGATTCGGATTCAGCGCAGAATCCGGAGTAGATTATTGGGAACAAATAGAAGAGGCCTCTAGACCTTTCTGCCACTTCTTTTACCCAGTTTTCTGTATCCCATTCTTTAATTTTTCCTTTTAACTTTTGTACCTTCATTTCCTTCAAATCTAAATATTTTACTTTAATATTTTTCATAAATTCTTTAGTTGTTTGGATCCAGTAATCTTTCGGAGTGTTTAATTTTTCTTCTATTATTCATTTAGCAGATCATTAACCTCATTCTCTTCTATGTACTTAAGATATTTGAACTGGTTACCCCTGATTCTTGTCTCCATGGTACTTGAGCCAATTTCTCCCCTCAGGGTTGGTGTTTGTGCAATGTGCATAACCAGGTGCTCCCAAAATAGCTCTGTATACTGCATT
>JAXIVD010000902.1:42618-47618 GCA_036785275.1 Cancer borealis | reverse complement strand
GATAAAAAATAAGCTAAATATGGGCCTTCAAAAAGCAAAGAAAATTTCAAAATTCCCTAACCTACCTAATTAGCTGGGGGGGCTGCGTCTCCCCTGGTTTCCCCCGCTAGGACATTAACCTAACCTAACAATAACCTAACCTAACAATAACCTAACCTGACCATAACCTAATCTAACAATAACCTAACCTAACCATAACCTAACCATAACCTAACTTAACATAACATAAACTTAACCTAACCATAACTTAAACTAATCTAGCCGGGGGGGCTGCGCCCCCCTGGACCCCCCTGTTTGGACATTAACCCAACCCAACCTAATCTAACATAACCTAACAGAAGGGGCTGCATCCCCCCTTGGAAACCCAGTTAGGACATTAACCTAACCCAACATAGGACCTCTAAAATTATATCGTTATGACTTACCGGTATGGTGTGGTTATTGTTAAGGCGATGGAGGTGGGTAGAGCTTAGCGTATATCTACACGGCACTACCATGTCTCATTAACAGTTTGAGTAACCCTTCACAGTCCTTGAAATATGTTCCACAAAAATCACCATAGGACAAATAACAATCTTCACAAGAAACGGGAAGATGTTCGTCGCGTCTTGCGTTGATAGCCATATCAACAACTGACATGAGCCTGTATAGGAACACCTGACCTGTCCCTAAAACAAATGAAAAGCGTAACTAAACCTAGCGTGGAAAGATCTAATTGGTAGCGGCAAGAATGGCAGTGACGAGTAGCAGCGTGATTGGCGCATTCAATTCTATAGATATCATGAAATCCTTATATGCCATTACCCACAAATCTCAGTCATAAACAAAAGAAAATCATTTTAATGTTTACCCTTGACTCGTGCAGAGCTTGCTGGACTTAGAAACTGTTGAATTTCGCCACACTTTCGAGTGCTATTACAGCCAAACTAGAAGTGAGCACCTCATTTTTTTTTATGTTTACGGCACCACTACCGAGTGTTCTACATGATATGTGAGATTCGTGTTTGTACGTGACACAGACCTATTCTCCAGTTTAACCCAGCAAAGAGTCACAATTAATGGTTTCAAGTCTAATTGGGGTGCGTAACAAGTGGAGTGCCACAGGGATCTGTATTAGGGCCATTATTATTCATAATATACATTAACGACTTAGACAATGGGATTAATAGTGTTTTTAGTAAATTTGCTGATGATTCTAAGATAGGCAGGATTATTAAATCAGAGTGATGTAAAAGACTTGCAGGGGTACCTAGATAAGTTAAACGAGTGAGTGGTGAAGTGGCAGATGGATTTTAATATTGACAAGTGTAAAGTAATGAATATTGGTAGGGAAAATCCTCAAAACAGGTACAATATAAACAGGGTAATGCTGAATAGGTCAGAATGTGAGAGGGATTTGGGTGTTCAGGTTACCTCATACCTCCGTCCCAGAAAACTGCATTGAGGCTAGAAATAGGGCTAATAGGTTGTTAGGATTCATTACTAGAAGTATTAAAAGTAGAAGTGCTGAGGTTATTTTGAAACTGTATTTAGCGTTAGTCAGACCTCACCTCAACTATGCAGTGCAGTTTTGGTCACTGTATTATAGAATCGATATAATTTTGTTAAAGTCAGTGCAGAGAAGGATGACCAAAATGATAGAAGAGATTCGTAATTTTAGCTATGAAAGGAGACTAAAGCTTTTGAAATTGCACTCACTGGAGCGACGTAGAGTAAGGGGAGATCTGATTGAAGTATTTAAGTGGGTGAAGGGTTTTAATAAGAGGATGTAGGAAAAGTTCTTACGATCAGTAGTCAGGATAGAACAAGAAATAACGGATTCAAACTAGAAAAATGTAGATTTAATAAAGAAATAGGCAGAAATTGGTTTACAAATAGGGTGGTAGATGATTGGAATAAACTCAGTCAGCAGGTAGTTAGTGCAAAGACAATAGGGAGTTTTAAGAGAAGACTAGACGACTTCATGGATGGGGATGGGAGGTGGGTGTAGGTAACAAGGGGGGATAGGATTAACAGGAACTACTTAGTGCAGGCCTCCGGGCCTTTTGTAGCTTCCTTATTTTTTTATATTCTTATGTTCTTACATCTTCACCACAATGCTCTAGAAAATCTAGGGTTATATTTTTCCATTACCTGATGGATTTTGAGAAGGTTTTCTTAATTACATTACCGTCGCAAATTCTTAGTTTGTGAGATATTCAATGTTTTCTGTGAGACACCTTTGAAAATTAAAGTTTAGTTTGGTTTGAACAAGGTTCTTTTTTTTTTATATATATATATATATCATAAACTGTTGGCGCCTGTAGGCTTTTATGGAGGCACAGATGGACTTGTCTCTGCCTGTTATTTGGTGTAGGTTTTTAGATTTTTTATCGTGGCGCCTCAAAAGTTTACATTCTCGCTTGAATATGTTGAGAACGAAGAGAGGCTAATCGCTACTAAAGCCCCAAATGCATATAACATTGTAAATCCTGTCTGAGGACAGTATGGCAGCAATTTGGATAGTCTTTGGCCACCCAGCGGTGATATCGATTAATGAAAAGTGGCCAGCAGATATTGGGGGATCGAACCCAGAATCCTAGGTTGTCATGCCCGAACGCTGACCACTATACCACTTATCTGGGTATCTTACCTAGCTGACCTTTCCCTATGAGCCATAGGCTGTTAAATGATCAAGTCGAATACTGAAAGGTCAGTATAAAACAATGCACCAGCCTATCAATATCCATCAGTCGAGAGTATATAACCTCAAAAAATAGGCTGAAAAGTGCATTGTATTCAACTTCAAGATAAATCAAGGATGATATTCATACAATCTATCACCGAGAAAGTCCTTGAGAGCTGTTTTAAAAGGGTCAAGATTGTTTAGCTCGACAACTGATGAAGGAAGAGAGTTCCATACACCCACAACGCACATTGAGAAGAAACGTCTCCGACACTCAAGCGTACAATGGCTATGAGCAAGTTTATAAGCATAGCCTCTTGTACCCACTGCTGGTGCTTGATGGAACAATCTAGTTGGGATAAAGGGGGCAGTGCCATGCAAGACCTTCCAACAATCAATGAGATCAGCCCTCAATAGTCTACCATACATAGAGAATAAGTCCGAAGCTTTGAGCCTTTCTCCATAGGAAAGATTCGCCAAGCCCTCTATATTTCTCATCCACCTTTGTTGGATCGACTCCAGCAGTTTGGTGTCCCCAATGTAGCCAGTGTTCCACACTACTGAGCTGTATTCTAGCAAGGGTCGAATATGTGAAATATATAAAGATTTCATGAAGTCTTGCGAGCGGCAAACTATTGACTTGAGCAAATTAAAAGAGATTCCACCTGCTTTAGCAGCCACAGACCGTAAATGGTCGTGAAACCTCAGCTTAATGTCGACCAGAATTTCCAAGTCTTTGCTCAGATCAGTAAATGGTATAGGATTGTTGCCAATATAATAGTGATTGTATGGTTCAGGCAGAGTTAGACCCTTACCAAATCTCAGGGAAACACACTTATCTGGATGCAGAAAAAGACCCCATGACTTGGCAACTCCATTCAGAACATCAATATCCTGCTGGAAAATTGCAATGTTAGAGAGTAATAAGGATGAGTTACAAGCCTGGACCTTCATATAAATTTTTAGGTAATCTGCAAAAACTTTGTATTGACAGTGTAAAGATGCAGCCAAATGGTTTATGTAAATTAGAAAAAGAATAGGGCCTAAGACTGAACCTTGAGGGACCCCGCTCAGTACTCTTCTGCATGTATTAGAGTGACCATCTACCATTACAGACATATTCCTGTCAATCAAAAAGTTGTGAATCCAAGACAGAATGTTACCGGAAATCCCTAAGTGGCTTAACTTGGTAATCAATATTGGATGGGAGACTGTATCAAAGGCCTTTGAGAAATCAAGCAGGACAAGATCTACAGTACCATCTGTATCAATACACTGTGTAATTTCATCATATGTTAACAACAATTGGTCTTTAACACTCCTTCCTGCTCTAAATCCAAACTGAGAATCGGTAAGGATCAAATTCTCTTCTAGGTACTGATTGAGTTGTTCCACAATAATTCTCTCCAACATTTTACAACACACAGATGTAAGGCTAACAGGACGATAATTCATTGGATTAGTGTGCAGGCCTTTCTTGAAAATAGGAACAATACTATAATTTTTCCAGGCAGAAGGCACATGTCCAGCGTATAAAGACTTCAGAAAAATCAGATACAATGGATAGGCAAAATGATCATGGCATAATTTCAGGATCAGTGGGTGGATACCATCAGGACCCATACTGCTATCTGCATCAACAGTTTTCAAAGCCAACTCGACTCTGGCCAAGGATGGGAAATTTAAAGATAGCCTGGTATCAGGCACCTGATAGGCTGCGGGGAGAAGAGGAGCAGAGCTTGTATATATATGGCTAAAAGTGTCGGCAAGGTACTCTTCCATGCCACCCGGGTCACTTACTGTATTTCCATTTCATAACTTTAGCGGGCCAATAGCTGGACGACCAATCTTTTTATTGCGGATATAAGAGTGGGATAATTTGGGATGTGATTGCATTTTTCCGATGAGTGAACTTTCACAATCAATTTGAGATTTTAGGATAAAATGAGGAAGAAAGTTATGTTTTAGAAAAAAGATACAGTTTCATTTTACTGCATAATTTTTAATCTTAGAACAAATATTCATAATGACAGTTATAAAGTTTAATTAGGTCTATCAGATGCTGCAATGATATTTCCAATATATCTAATAGCTTTCAAGAAAATGAGGAAGAAAATCGTGTTTTGGAAAAAAGATACGGTTTCATTTTACTGCGTAATTATTATTCTTAGAACAAATATTCATAATAACAGTTGTACAGTTTAATTTGGTCTATCAAATGCTGCAATAATATTCCAATATCTAATAGCTTTCAAGAAAATGAGGAAGAAAGTCGTTTTGGAAAAAAAAAACCTTTTCATTTTACTGCGTAATTATTATTCTTAGAACAAATATT
>JAXIVD010000902.1:25118-32618 GCA_036785275.1 Cancer borealis | reverse complement strand
ATACCCAGATTCTTTCTCATGAAAACACACACATCCGCTTCGCCCCACCCACGTAGAGGGCCCACAGTTCGTAATTTTCAACACTTCCCTAATATATTTCAAGCTTTATGCTTGTTTTTGGTTAGCTTTTCTATAAAAAACAACATATATATTATAAATCTTATTTATTTCTACAACTGTTATGGTCTTGAACGTCTTACTTTCGTCTTATTTTGTATCGGTGATTATTTTTGGTACCGGGCCGGTCACCGCGTGGCTTGGAAGAGTGGAGGTAGAGGGGTAGCGTGGATGATGGAGGTCTTGTTGAAACACACACGGCTTGATATAGATGATATATTGACACAACACGACTTGAGTAGATACAGGATATACAGTGACTATGACCTTTGCCTGCCTTGAGAGAGATGACGAAACGTTGATGATGGTAGCGAGCTGAGAGATGAGCGACTGGTTGATGTAGTCGCCAGGCTGAGAGTGAGGGTGAGAAGTGGTGGTGGTGTGCTCAGCCGCGGTCAGGAAGGGTCGACTCCAGGTGGACTACGCGCCTATGATTGGTCGGGACTGACCCGGGAGAATGACGTCACAGGAACAGAGCTGTGTGATAGGGTCCGGCTTTGACCTGACGCCTTGGCTGGGATGTGAATTCTAGGAAAATTCCTTACCCGCATACACTCTCTCTCTTAGCTAAAAACAATGAATATCTTAAAACTAGTTAACAATGATTACAGATATGATATGATACAATTTAATCGAAATATTATCTCGCTCAGTGTCTACACAGATGAAGTTCTGAAGTTGGTGAGCTGTGATTCGTTACATGAGAGGATGCAAAACGCAGAAATTCGTATATTGAAAGTGTTTGCGATATTTTGGTCAGAATTTGCCTAGTCATTGCATCTTGGCAAGAGGTCTTGACATTACATGTAAACGCCTTAAACTTTCCCAATGTTTTGGGTTGAATTGTATACTCCGCCCACCAGATAGGCTCCGCCCACTCGGCTTCACTTCCCACTGTAGAGCGGTATGGGACGGGGCCTCTCCCCTTATACTTCCTCCAAGACTGTAGGCACATAATTGTATAATAGTGGTGATGAATATAAAAAACAAGGGAGATATATAACAGCAGCCTCTTCTCGGAATCTATTATTGATATATACCTCCAATAAAAACTGTATACATACGAGAAAGATAATAAGTGGTAGAAAAATACTACTGTAGGCTTAAAATTGTATAATAATGGTGATGAATACCGGGTTATTTATTTTCTTTGAATTTTGATATATATACTCCCAAGAAAACAACTTACTTGTACGTGAAAGAGATTAAATGGTACAAAAATTCTGCATAAATGTTTGCAAAAATATGTATAACCGTAGCATATGAATAGTTAAATAAGATATCCCCAAAGTTTATTTTGGTTAAAGGGAAGCTCTACTCTACATTGATATACACAAATGATTCTGACACTCATTACCGTCCCAAATAAATAGTTAATAAGATATCCCCATTCCCCATCTTCTCCCAATAAACATGAGGACATGTGGGAATGTAAGGTTTTTTGGCTGGATGTAAAAGTAAAGTTTTACCCAAATCTAACCTAAACAGGGAAAGCCTATCGGCGCTACAGATTAGACATATAAAAATAAGGGGTATTTCTTTACAACTACTGCTCCACCTCTTTATTATATACATGAAGTCTTACATACTATACATAGTGTACTCAACACATCTGTGTAGGTTTTAGGGGGTGCTTACCATTATTTACCTCGCAAAACGTCTTTAAAGTTGTTATGTTGGTTAAGTTAGGTTAAGTTATGGTTAGGTTAAGGTTGTTAGGTTAGTTTGCAGTTATGTTATGGTTAGGTTAAGTTAGGTTTGGTGCGGTTCAGTTAGGTTCGGTTACATAAGATTTTTACATTTTAATACCCAAACCCCCAAAAAAACTAATTTGCGAACCCTAACTTCCGAGTGATAAAATGTAAAAATCTTATATAATCGATTCTAACTGAACCTAACCATAACATAACCGTAACCTAACAACTTTAACATAACCATAACTTGACATAATCTAACCAACCTAACATAACCTATCATAATTTCAAAGAAGTTTTGCGAGGTAAAAAATGGTGAGCACCGCCAGAAACCTTCACAGATATGTTGAGTACACTATGTATAGTATATTTATAATAAAGAGGTGGAGCAGTATTTGTAAAGAAATAATAGGTGTAACATTGTCAAGGTTAACCTTAGGCCTCTTCTATTTGCGTGAATCCGTTTCAGATCACTGAATCTGGGTGGGGCTTGGCCGCTCTGGGCGGGGCTTAGCCGCGAAATCGTGTTCTATTTTACCATCTTAACCCGTGATCTGTAACAGATTCCTGAATCCGTCGAATCTGATCTGGGAGGTGGGTTATAGCAGACGACACTCGTTCGCGGGTTTTTTGCACCAGCCTGAGCCAGCCTCTTCTCAGAAGTTAATATTGATATATACCTCCAATAAAACAGTGTATATATACGAGGAAGATAGTAAGCGGTAGAGAAATATTGTAGAAATGTTACTGTAGGCACAGAATTGTATAATAGTGGTGATGAATATAAAAAACAAAGGAGATATATAACAGCAGCCTCTTCTCGGAATCTATTATTAATATATACCTCCAATAAAAACAGTGTATATATACGAGACAGATATTAAGTGGTAGAAAAATGTTTCAGAAATACTACTGTAGGCTTAAAATTGTATAATAATGGTGATGAATACCAGAAACGAAGGAGATATAACAGCAGCCTCTAACCGGGTTATTTATTTTCTTTGAATTTTGATATATACTCCCAAGAAAACAATTTAGTTGTACGTGAAAGAGATTAAATGGTACAAAAATTCTGCATAAATGTTTGCAAAAATATGTATAACCGTAGCATATGAATAGTTAAATAAGATATCCCCAAAGTTTATTTTGGTTAAAGGGAAGCTCTACTCTACATTGATATACACAAATGATTCTGACACTCATTACCGTCCCAAATAAATAGTTAATAAGATATCCCCATTCCCCATCTTCTCCCAATAAACATGAGGACATGTGGGAATGTAAGGTTTTTTGGCTGGATGTAAAAGTAAAGTTTTACCCAAATCTAACCTAAACAGGGAAAGCCTATCGGCGCTACAGATTAGACATATAAAAATAAGGGGTATTTCTTTACAACTACTGCTCCACCTCTTTATTATATACATGAAGTCTTACATACTATACATAGTGTACTCAACACATCTGTGTAGGTTTTAGGGGGTGCTTACCATTATTTACCTCGCAAAACGTCTTTAAAGTTGTTATGTTGGTTAAGTTAGGTTAAGTTATGGTTAGGTTAAGATTGTTAGGTTAGTTTGCAGTTATGTTATGGTTAGGTTAAGTTAGGTTTGGTGCGGTTCAGTTAGGTTCGGTTACATAAGATTTTTACATTTTAATACCCAAACCCCCAAAAAAACTAATTTGCGAACCCTAACTTCCGAGTGATAAAATGTAAAAATCTTATATAATCGATTCTAACTGAACCTAACCATAACATAACCGTAACCTAACAACTTTAACATAACCATAACTTGACATAATCTAACCAACCTAACATAACCTATCATAATTTCAAAGAAGTTTTGCGAGGTAAAAAATGGTGAGCACCGCCAGAAACCTTCACAGATATGTTGAGTACACTATGTATAGTATATTTATAATAAAGAGGTGGAGCAGTATTTGTAAAGAAATAATAGGTGTAACATTGTCAAGGTTAACCTTGAGGTTCATCAGACTTGAATCTACTTTTCAAGAATCTAATTGTGTTTTCAATAACACATTTAGTTATATAAAGATTTTTTTATTGTACAATAAGCAGGTTGGTGATAATTAGGGATGCCACTGTCACCCTAAATGCATCAGGAAATGAAAGTTGTAACTCTCAACACTTCCTCGTAGAAGTGACTAGTGTGACGGCTGGGCAGCGACTGGCCTCTCATTGTTATTGTTTTGATCCAGCGAATCTAAAACAGATTCTGCTGTTCTATTTGCACCCAATTAATCCAAAACGGATTCGGATTCCGAGCAGAATCCTGAGTAGATTATTGAGAACAAATAGAAGAGGCCTCTTGAGGTTCATCAGACTTGAATCTACTTTTCAAGAATCTAATGGTGTTTTCAATAACACATTTAGTTATATAAAGATTTTTTTTATTGTACAATAAGCAGGTTGGTGATAATTAGGGATGCCGCTGTCACCCTAAATGCATCAGGAAATGAAAGTTGTAACTCTCAACACTTCCTCGGAGAAGTGACTAGTGTGACGGCTGGGCAGCGACTGGCCTCTCATTGTTATTGTTTTGATCCAGCGAATCCAAAACAGATTCTGCTGTTCTATTTACACCCAATTAATCCAAAACAGATTAGGATTCAGAGCAGAATCCGGAGTAGATTATTGAGAACAAATAGAATAGGCCTTTACCAGTCCCGGCTCCTCTCATGGCTCTTCCTCTCCACTTCACTCTGATAGATTTTAATGTGTTTTTAATTAATATGATAATCGTTTCTTGGTAAAATTATCATCTTCTTTGCTGGTGAGTACACTATTTTTTTTTATACGGTTTGTACAATATTTTTGTGTTATCCATTGCTCTTGCTCTCTTCCAATATATTTTAGGTGTTTAATTGCATTTCTATTGTTTTAAAAGTGTGTTTAAAGACCTTAAAATGATTTTAAAAGTACTGTCAAAGTTATAAAAACATGCCTAGGGTGTATTTAAATAGGGTATTTCTATTTCGCGGATTTTCACTTATTGCGGGAGGAACGTAACCCCCTTGATGGAGGAGGTACCAGTGTACTGTCGTATGACGTTCGTGTGAGTCGCATTCAAAATAAATATCGTATACCAAGCAAAACTTTTTGAGTCCAAACAGGTTGTATACCAAGTTGGACTTATTCCATAGTGGACATATACCGAGGTTCCAGTGTAGTTAATAACTTAAATTTGTGTCAAAATGATATGGTAAGCATTTCTATCATAAACAAAACATATTCCTTGTGCAACAGTGACTTGTCAGACAATTGTTGCGGTAAGCAAATACCGTGTTTGACGGCATATAGGACGCATGGGCATATAAGACGCACCCCCATTTCAGCAGGTCAGATTCAGGAAAAAAAAGTTTTTAGTGTATTTAAGCATATATTGTTAAAAAATAATCTAACAGCACATTACATAAGCAGAAAACATTGCTGTATAAAAGCAAGTTGGCAGTACAGACAAGCAATGAATTATCATTTTGGTAGAAACACTTCTCCCTGAATTTCTCTCATTTACCACCCACGTTTTTATGTCAACCTCAAGTTCTGGCCAATGTGGGGCTGGGCAAGAAGGTTAGGTTTACCTTTCCTTGTGCTCTTCAGTTGGTCTTCTTGCTGTCGCCAGACGAGTATAATTTTTTCTGTAGGTGGTGGCCCAAAAGCCCTTGCTGCTGCTCTATTGCCATGCTCCTTGGCATAATCTACCACTTGTAGTTTGTAGGAGATTGTGTAGCTCGATCTTTTTCCTCCTGCTGCCATAAAGGTGAGGGTGTTGGTGTGTTTTGTTATGATCACGGTCAGATGGCATGTGTCACAGCCTCACGAGTTAGATTGCTTTCATTTTTACAATACCGGTAATTCGTTTTTATAGTAATACTGGTAATAATAATAATAGTATCAGCAATAAAATAATGATGCATGGAGTTAGGGTAGATAGAAGTACTGATCGTAAGGTAGGTTAGTGAGTGTCAGGGAGAAGATTAGCCTACGGAAGGTCTCAACTTCGCATATTAGACGCAGGGCGATTTTTTGAGCCAAATTTTTGGGGAAAAGGTGCGTCCTATATGCTGTCAAATACGGTAGTATGCAATACCGTCATACCCATCCTATAGATTTGACATGCATATTAAATATATTTTTACCAATATTTATAGGATCAAATTTGTATAGAAAAAGTTTCCTTAAAATACTATGTTTGTATTATTAATTTTTCGTTGATTAACAATTTGTATATGAAGACTTTCCTGTATTCTAGGAAATGGATTATAAAGGAATGAAAATTCTGTCAAGTTGCAGGATGATTTGTAATATAATTTTTTAAATCTATTATTCTGACATTATGTAATTTAGTTTTAATGAAGATTTGCAATATTTTTCATGGATAAGAATTTCATAATGAATATATGAGAAGAATCAGTGAGGTAAAAATGTGGTATGGTTGATCAACCACTTTTTCTGTCCCTCTCAAAATGTGTTTTCCCCAACAGGTGGTGAAGCCTCACATCCCGATGATCAAGTTTCGTAAAGGCAGTCCCATGGAGCTTGGTGAGACACTTTGATAAATATTATATGTAATATTATAAAGTCTTATAAACAACTGTAGCATTTGATATTTTATTGAAGTACATATGTAATTATATTAATTACTGATAGAATTACACACATTTGAATAAAAGAGTATATGAGGATGGAAATCTATTACAGTTCAGTTAATCCTGATGCATACTTTATTCCTTCAGTACGTGGAGGCAGTGAACCAGGTGCTGTGGCCGGGCTTGCTTCTCCTCAAGCCCCAAAGGTACTGGAGGAGTGGGAAGTCCCTTTCAAGTATCGCAGGGGTCCAATCACTGAAGAGGAAATTGAATACATTAATGTAAGTTGACAGTATTTCCACCTCTTATAATAATATTTATATCTGAAACAAAACAAAATGCATTCTATAGTTTACAGTTTATGTACACAAAATGTAAGAAGACAAAATTATTTCATATTCTCCCTCCCCACCCCCGCCTTATTTTTTATTTTATTTTATTTTATTATATTTTTTACAGTAAACTCATGTGTACTTGTTAATACAGTTAGATATTATTCATACTGTGGTATTTGTTGGAGAGCCATATTACAGATTAAGGCTACGAACATAGTGGTGTGTAATGCAGCATTTAAGAAAAGAGGGAGTCACTTCATGACTCCACAGTCAGTAGGTAATAGGAGTCAAAAGATCAGATAGACAGTTGGTAAAAGATAGGAAGGTAATACTTGATGAAGAATATATGTAGCAATCCAAATTACTTGTGTATTTACTTAAGTAAATACACAGCAAGTAAAAGGATGTATATTACCCCAGAAGGAAGACATGCAAGTTGAAAAAGGAAGTAGTGAAGATCATTTATAGGGAGTTTATTTGTTATGTAGAGGAGTATCCACCAAGAGATATAAGCATTGAGGAACAATTTAAAGCTTGAAAATAAAAAAATTTCAGTGTAACTGATTCAGTTTGTATGTAGTTGGGCAAGACATTAACTGACTTGGTGGAATGAAGAGGTTGATGACAATATGAAAGAAAAAGACAACTTTTCGTGATCCCAGCTCTCGTATCCCTGTCATTATCACAGCTAAATGATTTTCTTTCTTTCATTATTCGATGATGTTCATTCTCCACTGGAATATTTG